>CP045897.1:26412858-26511873 GCA_013387185.1 Caligus rogercresseyi
ATTTTGAGAACGAAATATATTTTTTACTATTTACAAATTTTATGGACATATCTTAAATAACAAGATCCATTTAAGACATCTGCAAAATTATAATAAATACCGACATTTTGTTTATTCTCCTTTAGTTTTTTCAATCTCTTAGAAATATTTGTAATATTTTGACTGCTTGTTTTTCTTTGTTTTTTTGAAGTGATCATTGATTTCCGAAACCATAATTTTGGGATACAATTAAAATTTTAGCAGCGATTTGTGGAAAAATTTTTCAAGGCATGGTCTTCTTTGCATTCTGCTAAAATAATTTCCAAAACGTAAGTATCATTTTCCAAAAGTTTAATAAACGAAAGACCAAAAAAAAAATTTGAAGAAGGGGAAGAAATCAACTTTTGAAGATACTTTTTGAATTTTGAATTTCTGACAAATGCATAAATAAAGGAACACGTTAAAAAAGAAAATCAGAAGGACGAAGTTGCCCACCTCGATTAATTTGATCTAAAAGTTTACTTTCATCATCAATATTTTCTGAGGATAATAATTTTACATGATTTTTTATTTAATATGATGTTCTTGGTGATATGTCCGAGATGATTAAAAGATAGATATCTATCTTTCACCCTGAAAAATACAACATAGCATGGAATAAAGTCATCGTAGTTGTATGAATCAGTATTAATAAGAAAATACTGAGGAATAGTCAAGTTTTGATATGTGAAAAAAAACAATATATAAATAAAGAAGGTTAAGGAATGAAGTTTGCTTACCGTATATGGATTGTCATTTCTTCATTAATCTTTAGACTGAAGTCTATTGACGGTCCTCCATGACTAAAGTTCATCTTGAAGAACACCAGTTCTTTATCTTTTTCATCATAATGTTCTTGAACGCCGCTCGGAAGGCAAGTCCAATCCATTTTAATTTGAAGCTCTTCGAGTGTTAAAAATGAGTTGGCCTCTTCAAAAGCCTTATCTTTTTTAAATTCGCTCGTTTTCATTAAGGAGTCGTGAGGAGGAGGTTGAGGTGGAGGAACGCTTTGGAGGAGGCTTTTTGAATAGTAGTGAGGAAGATTGGAAAATTGGAAGGGACGGCATCTTTTTTTAATATCTTAAGACAAAGAGTTTTTCCAGATCTGTCTGAACGGATGTCAGTAGACTCTGGCTTATAATCGGAGGGCATGAAATGTACGTCACACAACGCAGAATGTCTTGAAGGTATCTAATTTTTTCGCGGAACAGCCTTTGTCCAGAGTTGGCGTAGGGACTCATCCTTGGGGAACATATGAAACCGTCTCTTTTCCCCTCAATGCCCTTTGGTTGTAGCCACTCTTGCAACGGAGCAGCAACACAAACCTTCCCCATTGTCGTCTAGTTTGAAGATAAATAGGTAGTTCTAAAACGATTCCTCTACACACTTCCACTACTTCATTCACGGGGCAATAAATAAATTAGTCGATCCCACTTTGAATTTTGTTTGAAAGCGTTATTGTTTAGTATTCATTGGTTTAACCATTAACTCTTGAGAATAGAATTGGGTCATAATAATATGAGATTCATTTGTTGACTATATTGAGTACATGACACGATTCGAAAGTTCGGTATGGTTATGTTTACTCTTTTTCAAATATAGTAGGGAAATATGTGCCCTTGAGAAGAAGAAGAGTATATTTTTTATTACTTATATTATACGGATCCTGTATTTAATCACTTTTTGATCCATCTGATTAGCTTCAAAAGTTCCTATAGTTCACAATTACAATTATTCAATCGAAGGTGAAAAATTGTATAAAGTAAGAGTGGAATGGCAGATTTTTTTGTGATCAAAAAGACCATCCCTTCCCGGGATACGAACCTGCGCCCCCAACATTGAGAGTGAACACGCTCTCTTCTTTTTAAAGTTGTGTTATAGTAAAAAAAAAAAACAGTCTTCCTAAGGCACTCAGCTAAGTACGGCTCAAACGCTGTTTTTATTGTAATTGATTATTGACTTTTACTGAATACTTTTAAGTATTGGTTCATCTCATGGAAAGAATAACTTTGTTGGCTTTAAAATTTTAACACTACATGAAGTATTATACAGATAATTTTTTTATCTCTCTCTATATATAAACAAAAAATATAAATATTAACATATAAAAATATTTTGAATTCGTTAAGAAATAGAAACAAAAAAAAAAATATATATATATATAAAGTTATGATTCATATAAAAAGGTAACATTTTAACGTGTTTCAGAGAGCTGGTAAAATATCTGCAGTCCGCTATTTATTTTTCTATCACCCGATCATCTAGTCTAAGAAATACTAGTGTACCATGTCTAGTCTTAAGTTCCTGCAGGGCTCCAAAGAGATATTAAGATATTGAGAGCTTATTGGATTCTTCAGAGAAATACGCCAGTGTGTCAACAACAAAGAGATAAAAAGCTTATTCCCCTCATCTGTATTCTGTGAGTCCAATATAAATAAAGTAATTTGATCTACGTCATCGTAAGCTGATCATAGAGATATAATCTATCTGAATGATCAGGTTACGATGACGTAGTACAAATTACTTTGTTTATTTGAACACAAAGAATACAGCTGAACGTTGTTTCTCTGCTATTGAAGGGAATCAGCTCCCTATATCTTAATATTCTATGCAGGGCTCACACAGTTCATTCCATATTTTAGAAGAGTCAAACAACATTTTGTGTCTAAAGCATATCCCTATGGTCTAAAGATATTCTTAGTTTTTTCTTTGTCCTATGCCTTGTTAGATTTTCTAAGACTTGATCATACGACGGATAAACTCTACAAACAAGTTGATGCGGAGCTTTTAATGTTTGTACCTCTATCACCTCGTGTAGATTATTTTTTCGTGAAGTGAGTATCAATATAAATATTCCTTTATATAACAGTTATATATTAAAATAGTTAAAACAACCATACAGTATATATAAATATAACAACCATTGACCTGAGGCCGGTTATAATCAGCCACAAGGCAAACTGCTATTGTGTCATTAGTTTCTACATTTCCTGTGACGTGTAATCATCATAATTTGTCTACGGCTATGGAATTTATGGAAATTACATATACATAATAAATGGAAGCGATCGTTCTGACTATATTTAAAAAAATATCACCTCCCTCACCATTTTCGTCACGAATGGGAACGGATCGAGGATGCTAGGTCTAAGGTAAGCGGTTCCAACTATTGTTTCGAAAGAGTTAACCCTTTGATGAATCTTATTGTTCTTGTAAAAGTGAAGGGCATTTATTTATTTTTCAATCCATATCTTATATATATTTTTGTGTATAACCTCTCAATCATTATTTATTTCAAGCTATACGTAATTGGTTTTGAAAAATATTTAAAAGGACATTCTTTTCATATATTTCTATATTAACACTCTCCCAGTACAAAATACTATATTTTTATTCCATAGCCTCTAAATGCTATTTATTTCTCCAAATCATTAGCTGGGCTACCATCTAAAGAAAATTCAAGCAGAATAAAATTTGAGACCTGTCAATGGCACTCTTAAAAACCTTAGTTATTGACATTTGTATTAATCAGGGTTGTGAGCGTTCAGCTTTTTTTTGCGTTCAGCTTTCCGTTCAGCGTTAAAAAAAAAATAGCGTTCCGTTCAATGTTTTTGCGTTCAGCGTTCAAATATTTAAAAAAGTGACGACGTTTTTTTAGAAAAGAATCTCCAAAAACAGTGATGACGTTTTTTTAGAAAAGAATTTCCAAAATAAAAAAAGTGACGACGTTTTTTTTTAAATAAAGAATTCCGAAAAAGTGAAAATAAGTGCTGCCATTTTTTTTCGAGAATAATCTCCAAAAAAAGTCCAAAAAATGTTTGGAAAATAGAACGCTGAACTCAAAACTCTTTTTTTGCGTTCAACGTTCAGCGTTCAAAAAAAAGTTGCGTTCTGTTCATTGAACGTGTGTTCAGCTGAACGCCGTTCAATTTTGTGTTCCGTTCACAAGCCTGGTATTAATGAATAAATACCTTATTATATACCTTATACTCTGGTTAATGATATATTCCATGAACTGTAAAAATGTGCTTTTGATATTATAAAATAATGTTTGTTTTGCTAAGAACCCTCATAAAAGAATAATATTTTTTTCGGTTTTAATACTAAATAAAAATTGTTGTAAAAGATAATCAAAAAGTGCCCTAATATTCGGACTACATAGGAGCACTCAATCAAGAAATGCATTGCATAACTGCATTGAATAACTTAAGGATTCAGCCAATGACCAAACACTTATAAAATACATATACAAAAATATATGCTTGTATGTAAAAACGTAATTAAACAGTTAAAGACATAATTAAGTATAAGTTCCAAATTAAGGTTTTGAGAAGAATATGACAAAAACACATTCAAAATAATATGATTTAAAATGCATAAATCGACCAAAGTTCCATTTTTGTTAAAGTGAATAAAAATCGATAAAAAATATTTTAAGGCTGAAAGACATTGATGGTAGGCATAGGCGTAGGAGACAGGGGGCAAGGGGGGCAACTGCCCCCCCCCCAAAAAAAAAAAAAAATTCGGGTGAGTTCTCAAATTCGGACAAATTAGGTTGAGGTATTCGGGCATTTAAGTTGAAGAAAAAAAATATGAAATAATTAAAGCAACCGGATTTTGAAATATAAACAAATAAATTTAATGTAATTAATAATATGTAATTACTATAAAGAAAGTATAAAATTACATAGCTTTCTTCATTCGATTATTTTTTCACCGATTTAACAGTTCTTGTTAAAATTCGGGAAAATTGAATTCTGTCCCCCAAACCAAACATCTCCCCTACGCTTATGATGGTAGGAATTTAGTATGGTCGTCTCCTGCGTAGGACCAACCCTTAGAGATATAAAGATATAGAGAGCTGATTCCCTTCAATATCAGAGAAACATCCATAGAGATATAAATATATAGAGAGCTGATTTCCTTCAATAGCAAAGAAATAGCGTTCTATTGTTTCTGTGTGTCAACTATAAACAAAGTAATTGATTCTACGTCATCGTAAGCTGATCATAGAGATAGAATCATAGGGTGTCCAGAAGAAATGGACCAGGAAAATATAAAATAGGAAGAAATGGACCAGGAAAAAAAAACGATGTTAACATACCGATGTTAGAAGCACTCAAAAAGTAAATACATAAAGTAGAAGAAATATACGCCTAATTTCGGGCGCAATTGTTATAAATGGAATATTTGAAAAGATAGAGTGAGGGGTGACGTCAGAGTCAACAATAATAAAATGAAAGAGCCTCCAATGATCCGAGTCGAGTATTCAATCTTTGCAATCTGCCGAATGAAGGCATCTCAACACATACAGACAATGCCTTGGACCCTCTCGAGTCAGTCGCTTCCCTTTCAGAATGACACCAAATTCCCGTCCCTCTTCATCATTAAAGGAGTCCCATCCCTCGTCCTCGAAATGAGTTCAATCCTTCGTGTTCGAGAGAAGAGTCCCATCCCTCTTCTTCGAAAGGAGTTCCATCCCTCGTCTTAATGAGAGGAATTTCTTCCCTCGTCTTTGACTTATCATCCCTTGTCTCTCTTATAAGACTTCCCATCCTCGTCTTCGATTTTGGACTTCCCATCCCTCGTCTTCGTTAGATTATATTCCTCGACTTTAGGAAGGGTTTTCCTACCATCAACTCCTCCATATGGAAGACTTATTCCTCTTAGTGGAATTTGCTCATTAACTCCTCAGGCCTGTAATTCTATTCAAGGTCTAATCTGGAGAATGGCAAGATCCTAAAGGACCTCAAAAACCTTTGCCCTATTATATATTTTCTATTTATATTCATGAAAATAGTTGATTTAACACATGGGCTGAAAAGTCCCGAGCCTAACAAAGAAAACACATTTTTTTGTTCGAAATTAGCTTTACTCATCAACGTAATCTCCATCAAGAGCAAAGCAATCATTCCAGCGCCGCTCTAACATTTCAATACCACTTTTGTAGAACGATCCATCTTTCCCCCAAAATGGGCCTCAGTTTGAGCGACAACCCCTTTATTCGTGCGAAATTACTTACCGGCGAGCATTTTTTTCAGGTCAGAGAACAACCAGTAATCGATGGGAGTCAAATCTGGCGAATACTGTATATGTGGGAACAACTCGAAGTTCAATTCAAGCCATTGTTTTGATTGACTTGTGACAGGGTGCGTTGTCTAGATAAAACCAAAAAAATATTTGCCATATGCGGTCGTTTCTTTGCAATTTCGGCCTTCAAACGCTCCAATCACGCTATTTAATATTCACTGTTGATGGTATTTCCTTTCTCAAAATAGTCAATGAATATTAAACCACGCATATCCCAAAATACCGAGGCCATAACCTTTCCAGCCGATTGTTGTGCTTTCGGGCGCTTTGGACGAGGTTCACCTGTTGCTGTCCACTCAAATGACGATCGTTTTGATTCCGGAGTGAAGTGATGGATCCATGTTTCATCCATTGTCACATATCGACGCAAAAAATCCAGTTTGTTACGTTTAAACATGGCCAAACACTTCTCAGAATCATCAGCACCTTCCTGTTTTTAGTCAACAGTAAGCAAATGCGGCACCCACTTTGAACAGAGCTTTCTCATAGTCAAATGCTCATGCAATGTAAAGCCAACACGTTTTTTTGATATCTTTACAATGTCAGCTAACTCACACAACTTCACTTTTCGATAATTAAAAACGATTTTGTGGATTTTTGATGTTTTCTGGTGTTACCGCCTCATTTGGACGTCCACTGCGTTCTGCGTCATTGGTGTCTCTACGACCACATTTGAAGTCAGCAAACCAACGTTTTATTGTTGTTTCTGATAGAGCGGAATCCCCATAACACTTTTCAAGCCATTGCTTCGCTTGAACAGTATTTTTTCTCCTCAAGAAACAGTGTAAAATTAAAACACGAAATTATTTTTGATCCCTTGTTTTAAAAATAACAACAGTTGCGTCACTTTTAGCACAATAACTCAAAAACTAATGAATAGAATATTATGAAATTTTAACAGCTGTCTTTTGAAGGTTAGTATTAACTGATAAAAAGGTTATTGCAATAAAATACCGTCATATATGTGTTAGGCTCGGGACTTTTCAGCCCATGTGCTATATAAATTGACAAATATATTAATTCAAAGTTTGTTAAATTATAAGACAAACATAATTTCAAATTACTATAGATTAAAAATGAGCATTTAAAACTAGTCTACGGTTCC
Organism: Caligus rogercresseyi; assembly: GCA_013387185.1. Taxonomy (NCBI): domain Eukaryota; kingdom Metazoa; phylum Arthropoda; class Copepoda; order Siphonostomatoida; family Caligidae; genus Caligus; species Caligus rogercresseyi. Next base: position 26,420,072 of record CP045897.1, read on the forward strand.
TCCACTTTAATTCCCCCTCACTTTTTCTGGAGGGATTCTGGTCATTAGAGACGTTGGCTTTTCGGGCCCTTCTTGGTGCTACAGCAACTCAAACATGTGATGTGTCTATCACTGTATACTTCCTGAAAAAGGCCGTCTCACCCTTTTACCCATCTCTCATAGTATCTCAGCTCTCATACCCCACCCCTGAAAAGCTTGAATTCTTTTTATTTTTTGGTTTCCTCCCGGATAATGAACTGGCGAGTCAGCGCTCCTCGGACGTAATAAAAAGTCTCTGCCCAGAGTCAGCCAAATACTTCCCCTTTATTCTAGACGTCCCCCGAGTTTGCTTTGTCCTTTGCTGGAAAGTCTAAATCATCCCATAATACTCCCTCCTGGACAAAATTGTTAAAAAATAAATTGGTATAGACGTATATATACATATATTTAATTGGTTAATATATTGACTAATGCTCCATGGGGTATTGTTCAGATTTTTATTAGTTAATATATTGACTAATGATTCATGGGATATTGTTCAGTTCAATGGCACTCGGAAAGATTTCGTGTCCAGAGCGCTTCTTTTTCCTCACTCACGAAAATTGTTTAAGATAAGAGTCGAACAGTTATTACGATGTGCTGGAATAACCCAGACGCCTAAAAATCCCTTAAGTTGATTCCAGACGGACTCGATTGTCTAAGTGTGAGCACCTAAATGAAATGAAGCCAAATAAATCATGGTTATATTCACATATTTAATGTGTAAGTAACTAAATTACCTGTTATAGGGTCTACATAATTTTTCTTATGGATTATCCGAAAGCAAGAAGATTTTTACTCCATGTTTCGGTTTGTTCCGAAGTCATCGGACATCAATGCGGAGTCTGGAAGAACATGCTCCATGATTAAAGGCCAAAATATGTCCCGAGTTCTTCTCTCCACGACTTTAAAAAAACAATTACCTCCATCTCGTTCGGAACTCCTTTCAGGAAGATGAGGGACCCACTAAAATCATGGACGTGGAAATAAATTAGCATCGTAGCAAGGTTAAATATTCTTAATTCTCCTTTTGAATAGATGTAATAGGAAAAGGTGTTTATATTCAAGGTTCTTTGATCAGAATTTGATGCTCTTCAAGTCATTTTGGACTACCATTGAGCTAAGTTCATCAGGAGATCATGGGGCTTCTTCAATAGAATTACAGGACTGAGGAGTTAATGAGCAAATTCCACTAAGAGGAACAAGTCTTCAATTTGGAGGAGGTGATGGTAGGAGGGCCCCTTCCTGAAGGGAGGCAACTGACTCGAGGGGTCCAAGGTATTGCCTGTATGTGTTGAGATCCCTTCATTCGGCCGGATTGCAAAGATTGAATACTCGACTCGGATCATTGGAGGCTCTTTCATTTTATTATTGTTGACTCTGACGTCACCCTCACTCTATCTTTTCAAATATTCCATTTCGTACAATTGCGCCGAAAATAGGCGCATATTTCTTCTACTTTATGTATTTACTTTTGAGTGCTTCTAACATCGGTATGTTCGATATTAAGACAATACGTTATTATTTACCATAATTTAGGGGATTTTGAACTATAATTGACATAAAGAAGAAACTATTTATCTAAAATTGCAAAAATAAAATCATACTATGTCATTATATATTCAGTTTATATGAGAAATAGTATTTGTACAATACTTAGATACATTCCACTCAAAAACTTGCCTACCTATGTATTTAGTCCATTTCTTCCATGAGTCATCATTTTTCTTTTCTACCTTGGTCCATTCCTTCCTGGTCCATTTTTTCCTGGTCCATTTCTTCCTATTCCACATTTTCCTGGTCCATTTCTTCCTAATATCGAATCATAGAGATATAAACATAACACAATGGCGTTTTTCTCTTCCCTCCAATAGCAGAGAAACATCGTTCAGCTATATTCTCGACACAATGACGTATTTCTCTGACGAGTCCAATAAGCTCTCTATATCTTTATATCTCTATGGAAACATCGTTCAGCTGTATTCTGTGTGTCCACTATAAACAAAGTAATTGATACTACGTCATTGTAAGCTGAGCATAGAGCTAGATTCTTTCTCTATGATCAGCTTACGATGACGTAGTATAAATTACTTTGTTTATAGTGGACACACAGAAACAACAGAACGCTGTTTCTCTGCTATTGAAGGGAATCAGCTCTCTATATCTTTATATCTCTATGGTATTAACACGTCCGTAGTTTTATTATGCCTAAGAGTACGACACAAATAGTTTTAGAAAAGGGCGTTGTCCGATTAGTTGGATCAATTACAGTGTTCAAACATCCATCAAATTCATTTTTTCTTAGACTAAATGTAAGCAGATGTATACAAGGGGACATTTATCTATTTATTTATATAATGGCCGGGAAAATATGGTCTAAGAAGAAATAGGTGAAAAAGAGTTGAATTTAAAGTATCCTTATATTTTTTTGGCTTTAATTATTCAAAGAAGTCAATGGGAAAATCATTTTCAACGTATTGTTAATTAGCGTTATCTACAATTTCCTTCGGGGCCCATAACTCAAAACTACAGCTCACCTGGTTGAACTAGAAGATTCTTGCATGTCACCGATCAATCAGCGTCGACAAATTGATTTAATTATTTTTGTTCGTAATTGTTCTTTATCGATTACGTTCAAAATTTGATGATTTGTTTGTTTTTTAACTAATATACTGTATATATGTTACCTTAAGTATGCGTAAACAGGCATAACGCGTAATCATATGGGCCATCGGATTCCAAAGGCCACAATTATAGTTTATTGAGGATCCAAACCCAATCCCTATAAACTCCCAAACAGCCACAATCCTGATATATAATGAGGGTTTCAAACACGGCGTCATGAAGAGACTCAAGGAGTTCAATAGATGAGAAGTTTACTGGAAGGAAGTCACAGGGATAAACATTGAACTTAAAGTTGTGAAAAGGTCGATCCCCATATGTACGTAGATTGTATAAAGTTATTTAAAAGAGTGTTTATAATTGGGAGAACGATCCTGAATATTATACCTGACAATACTAACAAGAATACACCTCAATTCTGATCGTTTCTTTTATTAACCCTTAAATATCAGAGCCCTTTGGTTTTATTCTAAAAACACCCTTCAGGTTTTTTCCCTTTTGCCTATTTGGTTCTATGAAATTACATCCAATACAAATTTACAATATAGTGTAGAATTAGACTGTCGAACTGATATTTTTGGAGTTTAAACAAAATGGACCTCCCCCTCTCGGGACTGGAAATTGCCCCCTTAATATTGAGAGTCGAGTTATGTGGTGGCCTTTCATCTCCTGCCAAGAAGCACTCTGGCCACGTCATTGATTAAAGCCTGAACTTGACCTGCCATTCAGGATTTGGGTCAGTTATCATTATTCTTACCCGGAATGTAAGATAAGAGTAAACTAGGACTTAGCCAAGTACTTTGGCTAGGAGAGTGAAAGTGTCACACGGCAATTGGGCTCTGAGGCGGTTTATTATTCCCAGACATTGTGAAAGTGAGGAGATCATACTTTCAACGTTGGGTGCAGGTGAGAGCCTCTTTGTTGCCAAGTGTTTCTTCTATTAACCCTAAATATAAAATCCGTTTGATTTTATTATTAAAAAAACCATCACGTTTCGCTCTCTTTGCCTATTTGGTTCGATGAAATTGCATCCCGCTGAATATAAATACACAATATAGTATTAAAATTAGACCTTCGAACTTGATATATATATATATATATATATATATAGACTTGTGAGCGTTTGCAGCCTTAGTTTTATTATTATCACATATATTTTATTTATCCTTATTTAAATCACACCAGAGAGAAAACTAAAAAACGAACATAGTACATAAAATACAAAGGCGATATATACCAAATAAAATAAAGCTTTCAAAAAACCACTCAGAAAATAGATTAAAAAAAAACAGACATACAAAAAGTATTAAAAGGACAGTGATCTTTAAAAAATAACATCAAAAACATTCTAGAAAATTAAATTCATTTAAAGCAACGGTGACAATGGAATTGCGTAACTTTATTTTCGTAAACATGCATATGCTATCAAGGTTTCAAATTTGGCAATTACTTTGGAGGTGGTTCTGAATATTTTCGACTGGGGATGAAAACCGTAGAGCTTCTCATCTCGCGTTGATTGTCTCCAAACACGTTCCTCAAAGGTTTTGTTCACTCCTGTTGATTTCTTTGCAGTCTTGAAGACATGTGCTATTGCTTTGTCTTCTTCCTCCCCGTACATCACACACCTTGTTTCCTCAACTAAATAATACAGTTCAACCTTTGCAGCCTTAGTGTTCGTCAGTTCGATTTAAAAAAAACTTCCGTTCAGGCGTTTGTCGTTCGTTTTGCCGTTCGTTCGTTGAAAAAATATCAATTATTTTAATTTGTTCCTATTTTATATTTGAATTAATACACTCAATCAGACTTGTTGATTTGCCGTTTTTGTAATCGTTTGTTTAAAAAAATCACACAGTAACCTGCAGGTTTGTTCTTATTCAACATATCTTCATGAATGTCTACCCCTGGCGCCAAAATATATCTTCCCCTCTTGGGAGGCAAAATTGTGCCCTCAATATTGACAGTCGAACACGCTATCGCACTCCCTTTTATATAAGTCATTAGTTCGATATTGTCAATTAAGTTCTTCATTTAGTAATTCTGCTTTTTTATGAATAAAATAATTATTTTATTTATGACTTTATAAACGAAGCATTCATTTTTTTTGTTGCATGATATACAAATTTAGTAAAAATCCATTGCTGTCAACCATGACTCCCTCTTTTCTCATGGTGAAACATGTTCCAGAAGGAGCTCTTAAGAGCCACGGCACCGATTTCGTAGTTTTGATGGGGATAATTCCGATGTTTCTCCAGTTCCTCGATGTATTTTTGTGAGGAGGCGATTGCCTTGATGTAGTTTTGATGCTTATAGTTTTCTTGGTACTTTTTAAGAAGTTTGCCAAGGGCCTTGCCTTCCTTGGGGGGAAGGCTTGGCTCTTGAGCCATGAGATCGCGTAGTGAGAGATATTCGCCATTGCAGGCCTCACAAGTGCAATGGAATTTATATTGAGGTGAAGGTTTCTTAGTCGAGTTTCCTGGAATGATACATTATGTTATTTTGTCTTAGAAAAATATTGTCTTAGATATTATTTTGAGGATTTGAGTAATACAAAATGTATTTGTTAGCTCTATGAATTTTTATTCTCCTTCGAGAACTGAATTAGAAAAAATAATGACTTGAGTTTTACGTCATCAACTTTATCATGTAATATTTCATGTAGAATAAGTATTTGAATACACCTAATGGCTTAATAGTTCCTAGGGTTCTTCACTTACTCGCCTAAGTGATTATGACCCATTTTTGTATCTGCTCCCCAAAAAGTCATATCGGGCAAACACCTTATGGTACATACCAGTAACGAACTGAAATGATGACTGCCGTAACAGTCCGAAATGCGATCTCCGGCCTTTATGCTCCGATTCGCTATGAGTATTAATTCCTGTCCACGATTGAAGCGGAGTGTATTTGCAGAGCAGGAGTGATTCAAATAGAGAGCAGACTCGTATATTCCACGGCCAAGCTTGTCTAAAAGGATTTCATCACATCCACGATCTGAAAGGCATATTAAAGTCTATTTAATTTTTCTAACCAGAAACTCTTTATTTTCAAGGACCTTATTTATAAAGAGTATTTATTATCATGAAATCAAAGTAAATATATTAAAGTTCCCAATTCATCTTTCTTCAATAATGGATGTTATAATTTTTCAATTATGAATACTAAAGTTGGGGGATTGATTTTCAGTTGTCAGTATTGTCCCATTCTTAATTCTTGTGGAAGAGTTCTTAAAGTACTGAATGCCTTTGGATTTCTCACATAATGGACTGTATTTTATGTTTAAATCGTTGTTTTATTTTTTTAAGGTAATTATCTCTTTAGTCTATCTATCTGTCCATGGTAATCATTTGTCGATAGCGGTCTCTGCCGATAGTGACCACCCAAATATGCTCTGCAGAAAAATTATATGCAAACAATCTGTGTATATCGGCCACCTGTCTACCTTAACCACTTTTTAGAGTTCCCGTAAGTAGCTACTATACACAGGTTGTACTGTATTTCGTATGTTTTGAAACTATTTATAATTTCAAATGGATACACATTTCCATTTTGTTGTTGTGTAGTGTTTTTTTAGGACACAGTTTATTTAACAAAACATATCAAACGGTTATCAAACGGTAGTATTGTGAAAGTTGTTGCATAGTTGATATTTTTCATATCTCTTAAGCACAAGCGATAAACATGTCTATAAAAAACTTGTGTATTCAATGGAAAAACTTTTCTGATCTATATGTTTTGGAATATTCACAATAAACAATAAGTATTCCGTGTAACGGAATTATATTTGCATTTGAAAAGTTTCTGGAACACTACGTTTTATTGAGTTATACGTTTTAAAATGAGACTAGACCCTAAATTAATGATTTATAAAAAGTATCGAGGGCTCTCCTGATTATAGTTGGTATTTTTTAGTTCGCCTAACAAACGGATTATTCTATCAGTAGATTTTGATTGATATAGATGGACTCATTACTATACGGTGTAGGTACGGTGACTTATCGGGGTGTACCATAAAGACTGATCCTGACCATGAAAGAGTCGGAATTTACTTCAATTTCAAACAAACACTACTAAATGAGAAAATCCGGCAGCGATAACATTTTGACAGTGTTCCCGGAGCTTCTTCAGTCGACATAGCAGCTGGCCTTACTTCACTCTCTTTATTGTCCGCTACACGGCAGTAGTGGCTTCCTCATACCCTTCAAACTCGTCCTTCCGGAACAAATGCTTCAACTTCCGAAAAGTAACGAGTCACAGAGGTTCATATTTTGGTTATAGGGGCTCTGTTTGACCGGTTCCACATCTCTTTGGGCCATAAACTCCTGTGTGTCACTCGCTGTCTAATATTTGATTTCTGGAAGCTGGTGAGAGACCAGGCAACTGAGGACGTTAATGAGTCCAAGATCTTCTTTGATTGTCCTGGTGACGGTAATATGTGGTAGAAAAACCTCTGCAGCAACCTCAATCGAGGTTCATATCATTCAGACGCTTTACTAGGGCGACATTCTCTTTTATCCTTATGCCCCCTTGAACATCCAGGGCTTGTCCTTTCTCCATCTTTTGATAGTGGAGACGCCAGGACAGGTATCAAGAAAGGTGGATGAGGTGTGAGATAAGAGTTTGTAGATTAACTTGCATTTAGTGAGCAGATTAATCCGCCACACCGCTTCCCCCCCGTCACCTTAGCAGGTGTGGATATGTAGATACAATAAATTAAATTTATATACATGTATATATAATAGGATGGACGGAATCAGGGATGAGGAGAAATGAAATGCACCCCAATGACCCTCCTCCTCATGAAGTGCCCAAAAGATTGACTGTTGAGGGAGTAGCCTGGGATCCGGAGTCCAATGTAGATCCTGAGATTTGCGGTGATCCTGAGAGCGTCGAGGATCCCGAGAGTTGCAGGGATCCTGAGATTGTCGAGGATCCCTGAGTTGCGGGGAACCTGAGAACACCGAGGATCCCGAGCTGTGGGACTCCGAGCGCTGATCCTTTCCTTTGGAGTTTGGGGAAGAGGGGAGTTCTCCAGGTAGTCGACCTTGAAGAGGTTGTCCGACGAAGTAACGAAGAAGTTCACGGGGGAGAGTCCTCGCCGGGAGGGGCTCCCTCCTCCGCACTAATGGAGAAGTCCGTTTGGATTTGATAGTGTGAGCCGGGTAGAGTTGTTTTAAGTAGCATGGATGTCCCATGGTTCCCTCAGAAGGCGTCTGAGAGAGTCAGGGTCACCAATATAGTGCGAAAGTGGAGTAAAATGACGACTCAGTCAGTGATTTCAAAAGAGTGCATTTCAATGCCGCTTATAAAAAGTATTCAAATAATTAATGTTTGAATCGTGAAAAGAAAGTCTTAGTCCTTATAATTAAGTCATAGGAGTGCTCTTCATTGATCCTCTCATTTTCGTTATAAAAACATGTCTACTCTTCAAGCTTCAGTTCTTTCCTTAGTATAAACACTCAATATATTTATATCTTTACAAGTAATTAAAATGACAATACTCACTACTGTTTACCTATATATAGCAGTAAAGATCCATTAATATTCCTTTATCAAAAAGATATCTATAGATTATGTTTTCTGTTCAAGATTTAGCTAAATATAGATAATGGTTTGCCTTACCATTTAGTCGATAAATTGAATGTATGTTATGCGGAAGGGCCAATTGAAGGAAGTAAATGAAGTGCTCAATCTGAAAGGAATATTATTAAAAAAAAATTAAGATGTTATAACTTTTGGAAGTAATATATTAAGACATAATATTTGTTTCATGAGTTTGAATACCTCGTCTCTCGCCGTTTCACTCGTTATTTCATCATAAAATCCAGATTCTGCGAGTACCTGACCCAGAATAATGGTTCGAATTCCCGCCTGAATTATGATTTCTCTATCATGAAGCTCTTCGTGACTGACGAGCCTCTTTAGAATGCTGATGTCTTCGTTATCCTCACTCCCAAGGAGAAACATCTTAAGTTTAATGACGAGACGAAGAGCCAATAGGATATTTGGGGGAACATCTGACTACAATGGTTGAAATGGATGTTATGCAATTACTTATTTAACAAATAAAAAAACAATTACAAGTTATGTCCATATTGCCAAAACAGCTAACTCTTCGCTTGCCCGTGTGATGTCATTAAAAATATCGGCAAGTGGGGAAAATAGCATTACAATACATTTTGATGACGTCAATAATAATAATATAAATGTCGTTTTACTATACATGAAAACATGAAATGAATATGCTTATATATATACATATTGATTTATTTGTGTTGCTGCCTATAATAAATTTCTAATACTTTGCAATCAAATAAAAAGTTGTTAAGTGTTATGTTCACTTTTTTTTCATTTGGCATGAACATTATTGCGGCATCCATATGACTACTATTCCATTAAAAAGTGCTCATTTTTGATTATCGGCAAAACTGTTCAATTAACTGACTCAAAAATATTATATACTACTCGTCGGTAGTTTCTTTGAAGATGACTGGAGAAAAATTTATAGATATAATTATTAAATAAAATTACAGATATTAGTCTATTTAAACGGTATTTCAATTTCAAATTTGGGCAAAAAAGAGCTTAAATATATTTAAATAATGTGGGTTGTCATATGTTATTCGTTAGAAAAATACGCACTGTCAAAATCATATTATGTACTCATTTTGAAGTGTATTTTTTGTTTTATAATATCCGGGGCGTCGATTTGAAAGATCTCACAAATATGTTGTGTATTAATATGATAATAATAATTTGATAATCAACTAAGCTTACTTTTTTATTCTTCTCTCCGTCGGAATACATGAGGAGGGCTTCCAGGCTATGGTAGGACCTATGTGCTTCACAGAAGCATTTGTAGGTACAGAAGGATATACCTAAGACGTAACGGGAGGGAAAGGGTGCAAGTTCAAGCTGCCTAAGGCAGTGGTGACAGTTATTTTTCATATCTTCCGAATCTGATCCGACCACTGCGATGGGAGCCTGGGACAATATCACTTCCCCGGGTCGAAAGGGGCCTGTGGCGACCAGGTATCTTCCTAGCTCAGGGAGAATCTTGTCTCCACGCGGGGACTAAGTTGTTTCTAGCATTGGGCTCGGAGGCTTCTCTGTGTGGAATTAGTCTCTCAGCTTCACATGAATTCTGCTCTAAATTACTTAGATGAATGTCCTTTAGCTTGTCGGGTAGGTCAGTCTGGAAGAAAGATATCTATTATGTTACCATCTAAAGTCCTAAATCGAGTATTCACCAAATAAACTACTCTACAGCTTAACTACGAGAATGTTATTTGGTTGATATAAGTTTAGTAGATTCGTGAATATATCAAAACCTTATACAATTCGAAGATTTTTTTTGTTAATATTTCTCTTTAGAAAACGTACAAATACCATACACAACCCCTTGTGGTGGCTGAGGTATGATCATATACTAAAAGCTAAGAACTTTATCCTCTACAATATCTCTTTCCCAAGTGTTCTCATGGGTCAATAATATCTACGAATCCTTTAATTTCTTCAACATTACCTATCCTATTTAAGGATACCCCACTGAAACATATTTGTATAACGTGATTGGTTGAACGAAAAGTAGCGTGAATAATAAAAAGCAGCTGATATTATGAAATAAGTAATCAGCACAGTAATTGTTGCTGCTTAGTTGTGAATATCTACTCAGAGCTAAGAATGTACTCCTCTTGAAAACTTAGAAAAAGGTTAAATATCAATTAAGAAAGAAGAAATTATTCTCTTAAGCATATTTATCGCCTCTTCTAATGGTCCATGGCATTGTCGAATTCTTTGAAAGAACTCCTCCAATATATATTGCATATTATTATAAATAAAATAATGCAACTTCTCATTATGAGGGAAATAATGAATGTTGTTTTTCTTTTGAGAACTTAATAGGTTTCCATTTATCGTCATTTTCGGTGTTATACATACCTCTACGATTATCCTACCTTTTCAAGATGCTCTCTTGCGATTTTAAAGCTGCTAAGGGCTTCCTCTTTATTACTCAGTCTCAAGTAACACTGTCCTCTCCGATCATAGACTTGAAAGAGAGGAACGGACTTTCTCCCTTCCAGGACTAGAAATGCCTCCAAGTCCTCCAGGCACTCCCTATACTTTTCAAGCTTTTCCAGGGCCAAGGACCGATTCCAAAATCCCGTGATGTCGTCATCTCTGGGACCCACAGACGAGTGGAAGATGAGGGTCGTAAAGGATTTGAGACTCTCCTACAGAAGAAGAATAAAAAAGGTGTAATTATAGGTTTTAGGGTATATCAAAGTTAATGATAATAACCCTTAACATTTTGTATGAATGCTTGATTCTTTTAGATTATGGTTAAAATCCAGTGCTGTTCCCTAACGCGCGTGCGAGTAATATATTACTACTTAGTTGTATTACTGCGACTAACTAGAGAGAACACACATATTAGATATTACTTTCAAGTAATTACTAATATGTAATATCCTACTTACATATTACTTTCGTGAAAAAAAATATTCGACAGGCATTTTTTTGATAAAATTAATGAACTGTGAATGTACTATGTGACGTCACCCAGTGGACATAAAAATGCAAACTAGGTTTGGTGAGGATTTTTACAAATCCTGTTTGAATTGTCTTTACTTATTGTTTTGGAATGCTAAAAAAGTAATATCTATATAAAGCAGTATATTACTTTTGAGAAGTAATAAATAATATTTAAAAAAATATTACTACGCAGTAAAAAGTAGTATATGACATACTACTTTCAAAGTAATATTCGACCAACACTGTCAAAATCAAATATGGCGTAAAAACCCGGCAGTAAATCATAGAATTCTAAGGCGGAGAAAATTGCTTTCAGTATGAAACTTATTCATTAAACAAATGATAATCAAAAAAATAAAAAAAATGCTGAATGGCTAGATTTAAATTACAATTTAACTAATATAAATAAAAAAGGGAGCGCTCTATGAAAGTGACAGCCTGCTTGACTCTCAATGAAAGAACAATGGTTCGATTCCTCCCAGAGAGAAAAGTTCAATATTAACCAACCTCATTGAAAGGACCCTAGGTCTTAAAGACATACATATATAAATGCTTATTCATATCCTCAATGGCACTACAACCCTATCAAGCTAAATAGGCAAAAAATTAATAGGTTTTGGAATGTTTTTCACTTTCGCAGCAATTTTATAAAATAATTACCAGAGCTCTCCTTTTTCGACCAATTTAGAGTCTATCTACTTATGTGGCTGTGATATCATTGTTGAGGGTTTTTTATATATTTTATTTGAGTAGTCTGTTGATGGACTCACAATATAGTTTTTTTCTTTAAAGTGTCGATTTCCAATGTCTCGTAGTTCTCCGGTTGTCTGTCCGCTGAGTGGTCCTTCTTCTCGTCGGCTGGGCTTTCCTATTTGACTAAACTCACTCATCCCCATGGCTGTTCTTCGTATGGCAGAGAGAAGATCCTTAGAGCATCCCAGAGCCTTTTCATCCTTAAATTCCCTTAGGATTAAGTCGAATATCTCGGAGAATTCCATGGTCCAAGGAGAGAGAGGGAAAAGATTGATTCACCAACGTGTTATTTCATGAGAAGAGTTGCAAGTGTGTGTGTGTGATTGTGTATGGCAAGATTCCAGAGTTGCGCCAAGGAAATATATATTTATTCCTCCTCGTCTCCTCCTATTTTAAGAAATGGCCTAATTGAATGCGTTCTATGAAAAAAGCCCATTTATACTATAATATATATCAAAATTGGACAATAATATTCATACAACAACTACCATATTCCTTACTCTATTTTTAAAGAAGAAAAAACTGGGAACCGTTTTCTCGAACTTGATTGGTTGTTTGAAAAGGAGCGGTAGTATTTTTTGTAAAGCAGTTTGTATTATGAAATATATAGGGATCAGTGTTGTTCCCTAACGCACGTGCGAGTAATATATTAGTATGTAATATACTACTTTTTATTGAGTTGTAATATTTTTAAAATATTAGTTATTACTTCTAAAGTAATATACTACTTATATTAGATATTACTTTTTTGAGCATTCCGAAACAATAAGTCAAGGCAATTCAAACAGGATTTGTAAAAATCCTCACCAAACCTAGTTTGCATTTTTATGTCCACTGGGTTACGTCACATAGTACATTCACAGTTCATTAATTTTCATCAAAAATGACTGTCGAATATTTTTTTTGTTGAAAATAATATGTAACTAGGATATTACATATTAGTTATTACTTGAAAGTGATATCTAATATGTTTGCTCTCTCTAGTAAAACGCAGTAATATAACTAAGTAATATATTACTTGCACGCGCGTTAGGGAACAACACTGAAGATAAGGATATAATTTAGAATCGGTTGATAGAAAAGGAAGAGGGAATAAAAGAAGCAGATGATGAATGAAATATGAATTAAGGTGATATATTGATGTATAATTATAATAACTTTGATATATCTTAAAATACTTTTAGGAGTGACATTTTGTAATTATAACTCTACAAGGACCTTTAGATAGTAATCTTTGCTTAGGTAGCATTTCCATGCTCGAGGTCACATCTTTCATCCTGTAAAACCCATAGTCGTAGCATTATAACATCTTTTAAACGTCAAAAAGGATTAAGAGCCTGTGATTGACCTTTATATATGAACTTATATTAAAAAGTTAATGTTAGAATGAGCATGGAGCACCCCAATAACTTAATTTATGAGATATGGAAGGAAAATAAAAGTAATAGACATTTGGAAATATATATTTTGTTTCGTTTAAAAAATTATAAAATATCTAAATATAACATCTATGAAAATGGAACTCAAGGAGCTCAATACTGTGATAAAGCTTTGTACTTAAATACAAAAATATATAAAAATTTGATAAAAAAATTAAATAAAAATCTTTTTCGCGGCCATTTTGTCACTTTTTAAACCATATGGTTATCAGGGGAGGAGGGAGGTAACTCGTTCTTTGGAGAGTTCTCTAACTTTTTGTTGGATCGGAAGTACTCTGCAATCTCCTCTGGACTCTTGTCCTTGGTTTCGGGGAGGAAGAGACAAATGAATACGAATCCCACTAGAGATAGGGAGGCGTAGAGACAAAATACTCCGCTGTTGTTTAAGGAATGCTGGAGGTTCAGGAAGGAATGACTAAAGGCAAAGTTCCACATCCAGTTCCCTGCTACGCAGAGGGAATATGCCGTACTGCGAATGGCGGGTGGAATTATTTCCGCGATAAAGAGCCAGGATATGGACCCAAATCCCGTCTGAAACAAAGAAGTACGCCAATGGTTAGTTTGAATGTATTGAGCTTTATCATTTAAGTGTTTAAAAAAAATATTTTACCAAATGAATTGACATTTCGAAATCAAGAGAATAATTGATATAATTATAACAGATATCATCAATATAAACTAATAGTTCTTATTAATGTTTTACACTTTTAATTTCGTATTTGCGAAAAACAAATACTGTATAATTCGTGCATATTATTTTCAGAAGACTTAATTAACAAAGAGGAATCCTTTTTTTCTAAACAAAATTAATTGTTCGGTGCAGAAATACTTTGAATAGTTTGATTTCGATTAAATTAATTATATATATATATGATTGCAAATATGGTTGTGATCGTTATTTCACCATTGATGAGTCAACAGAGATGAGTTTTATCATTTAAATGTTTGATTTATATTGTGAAATTTTAAATTCGAATTGGTTATATGAAAGTAAACTATCATATTATTCGTGCAAATTATTTTTAGTCGACTGGTTGATCAAAGAGGAATGGTAATACTTTCTACTTGAACAAAATGGTGCATAGTCTCAAAAATGGTTGTGATCGTTATTTTGCTTTATTTCTGTGTACTTTTTATCATAGTTTTTCCTTGTTTTACTACTTCGCTCGCATATTTGATTGCAAGCGTATTATTAATCGTACACTTTCCTAAGTTATCACATTATAACTATATTTTTTGAATAAAAACCTAAATTCTTAATATATTTTATTCGTGCTCGAGCTAACTCAAAAACATTATAGTTTTGTGCTTGACTTCTCACTTAAACATGTTGACAGGTGCATTTTACTTTTCTATATATATGTAATTTTTCGGAAATTAATTTCTTATAACCAAGATGAATTTTTTTCAAGTCGTCCTTACCATGAAAAATATCAGGTAGATCACAAAGCACGTCATAGGGAGCGAGGACATATCTCGTATGATCCCATACTCCTTGAGAAAGAAGAATGCTGAAAGGGATGCAAGGGAGAGAACGACGCCCCCTTCGGAGATCACGAGGAGGTGCTTACGGGGTAAAGCTTTGGCAAGAGGAACTGAGAGAAGGGATCCAAGGACAATCACGGAGCCGACTATGATGCTCGCAATGTTTTCTTCTATTGTGATCCCTGAGTTGATGAAGATAATAGCGGCGTAGCCGACTAATATCGGATAAGCCGTTGACTATAAATAATCATAAGAAATAAATATAATTAGAGAAGGAGAAAAATATTTAAGAAGAAAAGAGAATGATAAAAAGCCGTTGGCATAATGCAATTAAGGATCACTTTACTCGTGGCTCTTGAGGAGTGGACATCAATTCAGAGGGAAGAAAATCATCCTTGAAAATACTAATGGTCCCTTCACAATATTGCATATTATTATTAATAAAATCGAGTAACCCTTATACTCAGAGATATAATGAATGTTTATTGTGTTTCATCTGACGATAAATGGCTCATCACTCTGACTATTAGATATATAAGATAGAAAAAGTGATTTAGCAACTGAAAAATATTTTTATTGGTTAGTTTGATCAAATCCCTTATTATAATGCTTGATCATAATTACTTAGGGTGAGATAAATAAATCGGGATCAATGACAAAGCTTTGTATCAACAAAGCCTTTTATTGATTGAGTGAAATTTACAGCAAAAACATCTCTGCTTTGTGTACAACTTTTATTTTCTACAATAAAAATGGCAAATATTATAAGACAAAAATATTTCATTAACTAAATAAGATATTGATTGAATTCAGGTACAAATAAAATCTCTTTTTGTTATAATATTTTCTGTTAACTTTCATGCATAAATAGTTAAATGTTATATACATACGGGGAACTATTTATTTACATAAACGTCTATGAATTATTGGTTTTATTCATATACGTTGTACGATTCTTATGTAATTATGTAAGATCAAAGTTTAAGAAAGAAGTTTAATATGAAATTCCTTCAGACGAACTTAGATTATAATAGTTGTACGCAAGTAAAACGCCTTTTAAAAATAACGCAACCTTTAACTATATTCTTTTGCCATCTAATTGTTTTTTTGGACTTGCATTCTTGTTGATACAATATATTTTATTGAATTCAAATTAGTCCATCAAATCTAGGATTTTTCTATGAAGTTGATCAATTTTAAATATCTCCTACGTCGGGAATCGAACCTTTTCTATTAAAATTGAGAGTAGAACACGCTTACACTGAGCAAGAGCGCTCTTTTGTTTGTGGCAAATACTGTCTGAATTAAATTTAAAAAAACTTGACAAGAAATGACTAAACAAGGACATTTGTGGGGCTTGAGTGTTCTCAAATATGGCAGTTTTGACTTATTTTCAGTTTAGTTATAAGCAAGGCAGACGAATAGCCCAATATTTCTTATATACCATTAATATTAACGGCAGGTATAAAATAATATAAATAAATACATCAAAATCCATCCATTGAAAACTCTTTTCTAATTCAAAATGAGATAATTGCACTATTGTCGTTGGTTATGCAGTAATATCAGAGAGTGAATTGACCTCATAGATATTTATTTGGATACTGATATTACTATTATGTTTAACTGTATCATAAACTATTCTACATTTTATATTATTTTTTAACTTGTTTTGATAGGAATTTAATTGATGGGATGCCGATATTTGATGACTCAAATCGTAATATTTTTTTATTGCATTAAATATTGGATTGTATTGTTTTAAATAGTGTCCACAAGCCTGTAAATATATGGTGATTTCATCAGAGGACGATACATGAATACAGTCGTCCCTCGCAAAGTCGCTACGGCACGGATCTACTACACGACCACCGCGATATATATGAGGGTCGCGATGTTGATATATATTGGAATTTAGAGAGATTTGACATCACCCGGCGTTTAAACCTACCGCCATTTTGCCTTGTTGTCGTACGTGTGTCTGAATACATGTACGCGGCCGGACCTTTTTTTTGGGCCGCCATCTTGCTTTTTCGAAGATTTACCAGTTTTCAACCTCAAATATCTTAAAAACCAATGAATATTGCCGAGAAAAACGGGAGCCAGGCCGTTGTTGCGTAGTAAAATAACTGCGAGATGTCGAGGGGCGAAGTAGCGAGGGCCAACTTTATTTAAAAATCAGTTGCGGCTATAACTTTTCAGTTATGTAATGGAGGGGTTAATAAGATTTTTTCTCTACTTCTTATAAAAAGCCTCAGTTGTATGATAAAACCCGATTTAATAGTGTGTTTCTTGTATCTTTACTTACTTGAAAGAAGAAGAAAAGTAGAACGCTCCTTAGGAGCGGCTTGTATGAGGTGGGTTTTTTGAGCTCTTTGAGGAGAGCCATTCCCTGAAGTTCCTCCGTGGAACTTCTTTCGTGAAGGGCTTTGATGGCGCCGGACTTGAGTCTAGTTTAAATGCATCCAAGGCTTCTCGGGCCGCCTCGTCTCGACCCTTGGAGGCGTAGTAGACCGGAGACTCCGGATAAACCAAATGCAAATCGTGATGGGAATGCAGGAAATCATTAGACCAAGGGCTATGTTCCGCCAATGGAAAAAGTAACCTGCCAATAAAGTAGAGAGAAAGGGATTTATTTAATGTCTGATCGACTGGTAAAAAAAGTAAATTTTTGTAAGTTTGAAAGTGTTACTTTTTATCCATGGCTATAAGGAAAAGTAACCTTAGAATAAAAAACAACCAAAAAAACCAAGAGATTTGTAATTGTTTAGTTTCTAGATTGATTTAACATACACAGTTGAACTTAATGGGGGTAATAGTAGGTATAAAAACTCCTTATTTTCTATGTCGATATCTATAAACAATAAGTTAACGTATGATATTTATAATAAAACGAATAACATTCTCGACGGTCCAAATTCAACAGCCAGAACACAGAATAACAGTTGTATTATAGCCGTTTATGTAGACTATAGGGCTGGCTTTTATTTTTTTATTAAGTGCATGCTTAGACCTAATGTTTATCTACCTTTGGGACTCATTATCTTTATTATACAATGTGTAAAAACTCTCTTATAAGCCTCTTGAACTAACACACTGATAAAGTATTTCTCTTTTTGTACTTTTCAAGGTCAACTTTTTCCAAAATATTATCCAGTGGTTGAACAATATTTTTCGCCCATATTTTTGCTTCTATCATATATATATCTAACTCTTGTATGTCCTTCATATTTTTGTAACCTTGGCGCTCTATTGCGGGTCTGGTATCCAGCGAATATCTCAGAGTTATCATCCAAATATAATAGTTTTAAAATTATTGAAAATAATTTATCCTTTTCAAATATTAAGCACTATAAATGTCATAAGCGGTGTAAGTAGAAAAATATTTTTATCCTTTTTATCTTGCATTGAAATATTAAAACTTAATGACTTTTTTGCGTGCATTAAAAGAAAGAACGTAAATAAATACATATAATGTGGAATACATATTTTAAAAGATCATAATATTATATTTACCCGCGATGTAAGTGCTCAATATCCCGATTTGACAGAAGAAATTTGTCAAAACACCCAGAACGCCTCGGACCTCAGGGCAGGTTATCTCCACAATATACACTGTGGGAACAGAGAGTGTGAATCCTATGCCGAAGCCAGAGAGGAATCGTCCGATGTATAGATAAAGAACACTTTGTGAAAATGCCAGGAATGTATAGCCGAAGAAATAGGCTGGAATGTTAATATAGAGAACGCTCCCACGTCGACCTAGCTTACGAGAAGCAATCCCCGCTATTAGGCATCCAACCGTTGCTCCCACTGAGTGTAAGCTTGCTAAAAAAATATGAGATAACTTGTTTAAAATATTTTGAGCTCATCACAATACTTTCAAAATATTATTTGGTTGTGCAGTATAATATTTGATAGCGTTCCCTGCACTGGTCCATTAAAGTGATGGTGGGAGTTTGGGCAGGAGTAGAAAGCATCCCAATGGAAGGTTTGTCGGCTTTAAAGTTTCCTTTTTATCAAACAACTCTCTTAGGGAGCTCGATAGCCGTGCGTGTTAGGCGTGTTCAACTCTCAATGTTGGGGGCGCAGGTTCGAATCCCGAGAGGGGATGGTCATTTTTGGTCTACCTCATTGATAAGATCCTAGGTTCGATAGACTAATTTTAACGCTATAATGCTTATTTATATCCTATCGGATGCAATTCTATCGAACCATATAGGCAAAAAAAAAAAAAAAAAAAAAAACTCTCAATTGTTGCACCTGAGTTTTACAATTGCCATCCTTTTTGGAAGAATGAAGTCCTTTTTATCATTGAGAGACCAAATAGTACCCTTGCACTGACTAGCTTTTGCTTTCGTGGTCATGGATCCCCCCGTATAAATTGCCAAAAACTTTAGTATAATTGCACCAAATGGACAATCAACATAAGCACTTGTACTTTGTCATTTTCAAGCTTCTCACAATTAAGTATGAAATGAGTGTTTTGTATTATTCATCCTAATGACAATTCTTTATTCAAGAATATACATCTCGAAGAAGATAATATCTTTTTTTTATATTTCACGCCAATATTTATAATGTTTCTTCAAAATGACTTACTGATGAAACTCTCTTGGTTGGTGGTGATGTGGATCGTCGTGTAATTGCTCGTCAGCTCTGGAAGTAGAGGAGATGTAAAGGCCAAAGCGGATCCATCCAAAAAATGTCCTAAAGAAATGGCGATCACGGAAAGTGTCTGTGTAACGTACTTCCATTTCCGTCTGTGATAAAAGTATAAGAATGGTTAGAAAAAAATGCTAAACCTTTCTAATGAAATACTTTAAAAAATGTTTTTATTAAATTTGAAGATCTTGGATTCCAAATTGATATATACCTATTAGTCAGGGGGACTAATACTAATTTCAGATTTATAAATGAGATTGTTATTTTAATGTCCATAATATTTTTAATAGCTACTTGGTTTTTAGTGAAGACAATAAACAACGGTGGCATCATATTTCAATGCTTCAAAAATATATGTTGACAAAATTATAAGACATTCGAAGAAATAATATAATTATCAATGATAATCCAATACCTATAATAACAAAGCATTTGCTCTTATTTTGACACGTTCTCTATAAATAAATAATCAATTCTTTGGTATTTTATCACATTTCTTTATGTACATTACATTGAATCGTTATAAGTTGAAGCATTTGTATATATATAATGAATATCAACCTTGACTGCTGAGTTTCAGGTTTTCATATTTTTGCGAAGAGCTACCTATCTATCAAAAATACAATTACTCTATAGTTGAAAAGACAGGCGCAGTGACTAGCAGTATGCCATTGATTATAAGTATAACTACTAACTCCTCCAGTGTTTCAATATTTATATAAGTGTTAAAAAAACTTATATTATGTATAAAGGGAAAAGGAATTATTTTTGGTAAATTGCTGATTTCATTTTGCGGTCAAACTTGTGTAAATATTCAAATGTTGGTATTTTATCCATCGTGGTGATTATTATAATTGGCAATACCTTAAGATTAGAAAGTTCATATCGGATTTTTAGATATTTGAAAATTGATCAAATTTGATATGAATTTGTTTACGACAATTTTTTTCCTTTTATGAAATCATTGATTTTGTAATAAAGGTGCCAAGGCGGATATCTCCATAAGGAAAGAGTGACGTCACTACGTCTTGTCTTTTGTTACGTCACTACATAAGATATATCTTATTTTCCCTTATTTTTGACAAAATATGTGTTTTCTAAATAATGTATTTGGGCATGTTGAATTTTTTTCATCTTGGTGAATATTATAATTGGCAATACCTTAAGAATAGAAAGTTATCAGCACAGTTTTCTTTTGTTGAAAATTTGTTGGATCATTCTTATTAATGACTGCTTCAACAGTTAAAAAGGCATTGTGGCATTAGCATGATGAATTACTTTCATTATGAGAGAATGTACTCCCAGTGGAATATAGATTTGGTACGAAGGATGGTGAACTAATAGGTGTACAATTTCTGATTATATTTTTATATAACAATGA
This sequence comes from Caligus rogercresseyi, assembly GCA_013387185.1. Taxonomy (NCBI): domain Eukaryota; kingdom Metazoa; phylum Arthropoda; class Copepoda; order Siphonostomatoida; family Caligidae; genus Caligus; species Caligus rogercresseyi. The sequence goes on from CP045897.1 coordinate 26,440,967, forward strand.
GTAACGGACCAATATTGACTCACTAGAATCAAGACTCTCTCTGTAAAATTATGAGCTAATTCTTTTTTAACTTTTTTGTTTGTTTGTTTGTTTGAGGGTAGGATCCAAGAGTACGAATTGAAGTCGAGTCTTGAGTCCAGGGCGGAATCGAATTTACGATCTTAGCCCATTCCCTAGAACACACAACCACTTTAACCATGTTGTTTACCCATTCTACCTCGGGAAGCCAAACATGTTACAATTCCTAAGAATTGCTGGTATCTGCTTTAACTCTGGAGGATGTTGGTTAAAGCATTTTTGAGCGATCATTCTCTTAAGACAAAAGAAATCACACTCTGCCAACACGTGATAAGACGTCTCATCACTCTGCTGGCAAAAACGACACTCTCGGGTGAGAAATTTGTTCGACAATGACTGGTGATATCTAAGAAAGTTATGACCAGTTATTATCTGTTTACCTTTTTAACTTAATTCTTTTTATGAATGTCTCCTTCTGATGCTATTATTCAAAAAAAAAGTATATTTTTTAAATCAAGTTTGAGTGATCATTCTTCTGACTCCTTTTCTTTTATTATTTTACATATATAAAGATGTTAGTATATTAAGGATAAACAAATGACGTATACATAACGAATGTCAATTATCACAAAAAAACAAAAAAAAATTACAACTCGAGTAGATCTCATTTTATAAGAGTTGACATGAAAGCAAGACTACAGAAGGGAGCCATGGTGTCTGTATCTGTGAGCGGCAATTCAAAGATTGTAGAGCTTAACAACATTCCCATAGAGACTGTGAAAAACTTCAGAATGACTTGGAATAAGTGTACCTGGCGTATGGTGTAGACCAGGGATGGGCCAACTTTTTGACTTGCGGGCCACTATGGGCTATAAAATTTGAAAAAGGGGCCACGGCAGTACATTGACTGTCCACTTTCTTTTTCTTTGTTCCGCTCGTTTTTTACTGAAGGACTCAAATGACAATGAGAAAATTCAAGAGAGAAAGAAAGAGTAAGGCGCGGCCTAATTGTCAGCGCGCCATCTATTGGTGTAACGCGGTATTGTATGGACAAGACGTAATGAATGATTTATGAAGCAATATTATTTTATATATGGACAAGCTCGGCGGGCCGGATTAAATTGTCTAACGGGCGTATACGGCCTGCGGGCCTTAGTTTGCGCATGTCTGATGTAGACCCTGATGACTGCAACGTATCAAGAACAAAAAAGAAGTAATGATGTGACGCCCAGGATGACGCAATTGCATATATTAGGTCCAGGCTCTCATTGACGAGGACCTTGAGAGGTCCATGAAGGCAATAGCCAAGGAGCTATAAGTGTCGAACTTCCTTATAAGAAAGACATACAATACAAGTCATACTCCCTTTGTAGAGATCAAGCGACGAAGAAGTGGTGCACAGAGAGAAAAAAAAGGCTAAAGATTTGGCCTCCCCAGACTGAAGTTCTGGATTTTTTTTTGGTATGAAGCGTGGCTGAGAGTGACACCCATAGGTTCTCTCAACACCAAAGGATTCCCTCATCACCTCTATCAATATCACCAAGGAGAATGTGAAGAGGAGGCCTGCAGCAGGGGCAGGTCGCGCCTGGAGGTGATTGTGCAGGTCAACAGTGATTTAATAGGGCATACATGTTTAATAAATATCCTCTAAACATTTGAAACGTCTTTATTTATACCAGAGATATATTGAGTTAAGAAACTAAGTTAAAAAGATCACTCAATAGCGATCGCACCATGTCTATACGTCAACATTCTTCAACCCTTCTTTCATGCCTGCCTCGGTTCAAAATGATCCATCGTCAGAAAACCATCAAACTTTAAAACTTGATTAATATCACTATCATTCCAAGTCAAGAAAAAATTATTATTCTAAAATGTGGAAATATTACTTAATTATTTAAAAAATAACTTCAGATGCCCATAGCTACTGGCCGCGTCAGAACAGTCGACTTACATTTTGTTCATAGAATCTTGGAGTTGAACTTTGCCAACTTGGGTTGGGTGGGTCTTCCTTATTTATTTAACCTGGCACATTTCCTGCCATTTGAGGTCACGTCTGATTTAATTATTCCTCGGATAATATTACTGGCCTCTATTTTTTTCCTTTTACACGATGCTCTGTAATATATTCAGACATTACATAATTGAAATCAGTTCACAGTTAAATTTCCTCTAACGGGCTTGAAGAGGATTCAAATCCACGCCTTTGAGAGCCAAGTACACTTACCAATTATCTATAGTTCTTTCTTGCTGTGTCCTTATTGACACAATGATATGTATTCAATAATGTAGCAGGGACCGTATTCCATTCCTTTGTACAAGGACTTGCTGACATAATTTTCCTCTCAATTAAGCTCTAAAAAATTATATATTTTGGTTGTTTAGATGCAGCAATTACTTTTGATAGTATTTTTGTTTTGTTTACTGCACATCATTGTTCTTGGGCTTTGTTTCAAAGTGCTCAAGGTAATTGCTAAGGTTTGAAACGAAAAATATCGTATTCGCGCTGTTTATCTTTCTATTAAACTCTTAAGAGGTATGAGTATATATTGTAATTCATTAAATAATTTTTATGTATGTTCATTTAAATAAATTTTTGGCTACTGAATAGACGTCTTTGTATGTTTTGTTTCTTTGAATATAATATATTCCTTGAGTTCATATTTATAAGTCTTCTTTCAAACTTGTAGTGTATTATTTTAACTGAATGCATCTCCAATAGTCATCATTTGTCTCTAAATTTAAGAACTTAAGCACTATTTAAAATATGTTGGAGATTTTTTATTTCCTAAAGGTTTTGTGCAGTAATTTATATTTCCTGCACGCGTAAGACATGACACCGTCTTTCCTGTGACTTCACATGTATCAATCTTGTCTCAAGCTTGCTCAAGGTCTTAAAAATATATATACTATTTTTATCTTTTGTTTCTCTGATTACATGGGTAATATATATTTTATGGAGCTCTTAAATTTTGAATGTGGAAATAGTCGAGGCTTCCTGCAAGATGTTTTATCATTTCTGTATATTAGATTTTGTCTTAGACAATTAATCCAATCCAAAATACTTTTCCATCATCAGTTGGATAGGGTGAATAATGTCCTGCAGTATTTATTTCCTCCAGCTACTTTTGGTCAAAACTTCTGGTTAGTTTTATGAAATAAAAAGGTTTATAATAAAGGTATTAAAATTCTTGACGCCCTCTAGAGGACGAAAGGAGGGGAGGGTTCTTTCCGCAAGTTGTGACGCCCACCCACAATATGCAGGAGACCGTCTTTAGTCTCCTGAAGATTGACTTTTTACTCATCTCGACTTCTTTGAAATCCTTGATCCTCTCGTTAGGGGGATTTTGGGAGGGCCGTTACGTTAAAAAGCTTCTCGTTTGTAAACAGCACCGGGCCTTGCTTGCGAGACTTCATGCGGCGGAGGAGAACTCCCTAAATTATCTACTAGCAACTTTCGCTTTTGGAGATGATAGCTAGATATGCTCAAGTCCTCCTCAACTAGTTGCCTCATGGAAAAGTCATTCATTCTATCCTCCCTGGCCATATTTCTTATAAGCTCGCGGTGGATCTTTTCTCGGACCCTTTTGATCGTCTCCAAATGCAAATCGATCAAGGACGACCACTTTTGGTCCTGTTCTGAGCTCCATCGGTCTCTTAATACCGTTTTGGCTGATACCAGATAAAGTTTTGGTGTGGGGGGGCTCTTCTAGAAGTAAAACAAACAACTTTTTAATGATGGCATAAACGAACATCCTGGAGATCTTGAGCTCTGCGAAAGAGCCTTGCGAATTCCCCCCTGTGCCCAAGTCTTCCTGGATGAGCTCGAGGACGGTTTCTCTCTGGACAGAGCTACATTGCAACTTATAACTTATAAGTTTTGATAGTAAACGAAAAAACACATCTTGAGTCTGCTTGCTAATCCACCAAACCCCTGGATCAAATCGACTTTTTAACCGGTAAAATTTGAACGATAAAGTCATGCTCCCATACATAAATCTTACTCTGTGTTATCTCACAATTTGTTGTATCGTATACAATGAGTATCATCGTACGATATGAAGTGTACACTTTATCACTAATTTCATTAAACCTCAGGATGTATTTTGAAATTCAAGTGAAAGAAGCATTGTTAATTATATTAGACTCATTTCCTGGAACTTTTCTTCCTCCCTTACTTCCGTATCAGTTAACCATTCAGAGTTGTCTTTCATTCGCAATGAAGCAGGAAATATATATTTGTGAACAACTGAAAGAAGACAATTCACAATCATTTTATTTCATAAAATGAAGGACAACACTTTTTAGACTTCTTCTGTGAGCTTTTTAGTCAAAAATGCACTAAGAAATTCAAAAAGCCAACAAGGTTTTAATTCTATAGGAACCAATTGGGTCAGCACTATGTATTAAATTATTTTTATGCTTATATTAATGATGCTAACTTAGCAAGTCTTAAATGATGAATCAATTTCTAAATTCCATATTCAATGACTAATATACCTTTCGTAGCTTTTAATGTAGACAAGAGTATCCATTATAAAAAAATCAATAATTAAGGATAACTTATATTGATCTTTATCTCAAATGTGATTGGTGGAAAACCAAAATAAGCATGAATAATAATGAAAAAACAGTAAGTAATATGAAATAAGGCATCAATACACTCGCGACTCCTGTTGAGGTATATCAACTTTTAAAGAAGAATAAAAACGCTTATTGTCTTTTGATGGATTTCAATCAGTGATTTATGAATCCATTAATTGGGATATCCTAATCATAGAGATATAAAGATATAGAGAGCTGATTCCCCAATTGTAGAGAAACAGCGTTCTGTTGTTTCTGTTTATTCAAAATAAACAAAGTAATTTATACTACGTCATTGTAAGCTGATCATAGAGATAATTATATATCTATGATCAGCTTACGATGACGTAGGTCAAATTACTTTGTTTATAGTGGACACACAGAAACAACAGATCGCTGTTTCTCTGCAATTGGGGAATCAGCTCTCTATATCTTTATATGTCAATGATCCTAATATCTCCTGTTTAACACGTTTTGACATAGAGATATAAAGATATTAAGATCTTATTCCCTTCAATAGCAGAGAAACATCGTTCAGCTGTCGCCATTGCCCAATGTAAACAAAGTAATTTGTTCTATGCATAGAGATATAAAGATATAGAGAGTTGATTCCCTTCAACAGCAGAGAAACATCGTTCAGCTGTATTCTGTGTGTCCAGTATAAACAAAGTATTTGTACTACGTCATCGTATGCTAATCATAGAGATATATTCTATCTCTGTGATCAGCTTACGATGACGTAGACCAATTTACATTGTTTATATTGGACACAAAAATACAGATGAAGGGAATAGCTCTCTATATCTTTTTATCTCTATGGTTTTGACCCCTAAGAAAATAATGAATGTTGAATTGGTTTCATCTCATCGAACGATAAATGGATCATTACTCCGACGATGCCGAAAAAAATGAGCTGCCAACATAAACAATTTGTTCATGGATGACTTTGCGAGAACTACTATGAAACACAAACATAGAGATATAAAGATATAGAGAGCTTATTCCCTCCAATTAGCAGAGAAACTGTATTCTGAACACAATGACGTATTTCTCTTCCCTCCAATAGCAGAGAAACATCGTTCAGCTGTATTCTTGACACAATGACGTATTTCTCTGACGAATCCAATAAGCTCTCTATACCTTTATATCTCTATGAACATAAAGCATATGTCTACCTATAGTAATGGGAACATAGTTCTATATTTTTAATAATTAACTGACTAAGCCACACTCCAATCAAAACATTTTCTTCAATATTTGTGACTGCAATTTATTTACTTTTTAATGCCAAAAGAGGATAAATATTTATTCAAAAGTATTTTTTACATATATAAAGCCAGGATGAAGAAACAGTAAATACGATCGTGGTGGATAGAAATAAAAAAGATGTAAGAAGCCATTATTTTATATATTAGAACTAGTTTGCAATTATTATTAGCTTAGTTACTAGGATTGCATTCCATCAAAATATTTGGAGGATTAACTTATTGAGCATCCAAAGTTACTTGAAAGGATTCCCTCAATCCCCATCGTTCTATCTACAACCGTATAAATATTGGGGTCAACTAGAGAGGAATATTAAGTGATATAAGGCATATATCCAAAGTTAGCTTGACGAATTTGGATTCCCTAGACTGAGAGGAAGACCTCCCGGTCAATTTCACAGCACAGCGTCTATTCAGAGTAGGCTAACTTGAAAAATTTAGTAGTATTTAGCTCATTTTCATCTAATTCTTCAAGATGCCAAAATTTAATCATTGTTTCGCATTCCACAGCTCCACAGAATTTCATCCAAATCAGATTGAGTTATCTGCTAACTGATAAAGCAAATTATGGAAGCATTGCATATAAGGATATTTGTGTAAGGGACAACAGCTCTCCGTCTCTTGCTCATATCTGTTCCTACTTTTCTTGATTATTTATAGATATAATACCAGATGCGGCGAAATACGTATTTTGCTCAAAGATACTTAGTAAATAAATAATTCCTTTTTTTATAAATGCATATTAATTTAGATCAAATATATGAAGATCTTAGTAATTTACTCCATTCGTTTACATTTGATAGCTCTTTATTGTTGAAGAAAGACAGCGACAGAGAGAACACATGAGAGAGTAAGATTTATGGTTTTTTACATATAAGGTTATATGTTATATCTCTATTGATCTCTCTCACTGTCTTTCCCCACTATGGAAAGCTATAAAATACTCCAATATGCAACACTACCATACGTTTCTTCGGTAGGCTCTACTATTACAACAGACTTTTCTTCTTGCCCCCCAAACATTGCGGCCTCTCTATAAAAAAGCATGACGAAGGAGAAAATATCCAATTCAGGGTATCGTATTTCAGACGAGGAAAAAAACAACACCCTGCATCATTGCCGTTAAAAAAAATGACACGACGTGATGCTTTTTTTGACGACACTCTCTAATTATGACTTGGAGATTTTGATATATGAACTATCACTTTGTGATTATTTTAGTCATTGAATGAACACATAATATGATTGCAGAAAAACTATGTATAATGCCTAAAGAATAGTTTCGATTATTTAAAAAATAGTTAATATATTTGGAGAGATGTGAGATAGTGGAGACTAGAACTTCTAATGATGTTATGAAAGAAATGCCAGAATTATCTGCATTTTTGTGTAAGTATTTTATCTGTTATATTTCTCTTTTTCCTTTATTGTTCTTTTTGTATATTTCACCCTCAGTTGCTATTTGTTCATATCAGAAAAAGATGTATAAAACGGAATGTTGTTTTTATGTGCCACATGGCATATATATATATATATATATATATATATATATATATATATATATGCCAGATTCATACAAATGAATCTACATTGAAATTGGACATGTTCCCTTCCTCTAAAATACAGTTCTTTAATATTTGTAATAATAATAGTAAAATAATAGAAATATATATATAATATATATATATATAAAAATATATATAATAATATATATAAAATATATATATAATATAATAAAATATATATATCAGGAAACGACCGGGTACCCGGCCCGGGTCCCGGCTGCTTTTTTAGTGTCCCTGCCTGACCCTGTGTCTGAAAATCCCGGGCCGGGACTTTTTTAGGAAATTATTTTCTAAAAAAAACGTCGTCACTTCTTTCCAGAATTTTTTTTGTACGAATTTTTTCCAAAAAAAAACATCGTCACTTTTTTTCGGGAATCTCTTTAAAAAAAACGTCGTCACTTTTTTTTTGGAAATCCAGGCGATTTTGGCTTGGCTTACAAATGTAAGTCCCGGCGAAAAAAGTGTCCCGGTCGTTTCCTGATTTATATATATATAATACTAATGTATGATAAAAGACATGAATAAGCTTTATGACTTAAAATGTTAGCATCCAATAATTATGTTATCTATTATTACATACTAATTGTTATTCGCTAAAGAATTGCATGAATACGTACTGCATCTCTTTGTTCGCGTAAGAGGGGGGGGTCGTTGATACTTTTGGCACACAGTCCTAAATAAATCGACCCCGCCCAAGAAGTCACATGTTTTCTAACCATTTATCAACTAATGGTGGTTCTTTTACAAATTATTTATTAATGAATAGTTTATTGATTAATTTGTTATAAGATCTATGTGTTTATATATCAATGTTTGGGCCAAAAACAAATGGGATATTCCTTAATTTTGCATTTGACATATTTCCTGCTTGTAAAATTAAGTATAATATCTTTTATCCCAATTATTACCTCGAAGGAGGTAATGGTTTGTCCAGGATAACTCAAAAAGTACGAACGATTCGGATGAAATTTTGTGGATGAAAATCAAAAGAAACTTAAATGGCATATCTTGCAGAATTTGAGACATATTTCAAGTTTACTCTGCCAATAGATGCTGTGAAAATCGGAATTTCCGTATCTAATAAAATCGGAAGGTTGATAAGGATGACTTTTGCACTCTCTATTATGCCTCTAGTTTCCCTTAAGTTCGGGTTTTTCAGCAAGTAGAAAATGACACCACATGATATCTATATGGTTTTTGGGCTTATAAAATGGTTGATCTGTTTATCAATATTTCCTTATCCTACTAGTAGATGATATTTAACCATTTAAAATATTCATTTCATACCCCATTGCTCCATTTTGCTCTCCTCACGATTCCCTTTCAACTCACTAATCATAACACAACCATGCCATCCATAATATGCCATATTATTCAAGGGAAAGTAAACAAGAGGAACGACTCATATATCATGAGAATGAGTCCCATAAGAGGAGCCTTAAGATTTAGTATATTAAACTATGTTTCTCTTCAATTTTACTATTCTATTTGGGAAATAGATGAGTAGTTTCTGCTTCTATAAGGTTTTAAGAAGAAAGATATATATATATATATATATATATACTTTAATTTGCCCCCTGGTATGCCTGCCACATGGGCCATTTCCTTCGGAACCAATAGAAATTGAGTTATATCATGCAATAATCCAAATACCATTTAAACAAAATATAATTGATATAAATGAGTATAACAAAAAAAGTTTATTTTATGGAAAAACAGTAGTTTGTTTAACGAAATGTCATGTTTATTTAGTAATGATAAAGTCCGTATATGTAAAATAGCTTATATACGTAGCTTAACTCAACAGCATATGTATGTATATATAACAATATAGGTATCTACTACTTGTACTCCAAACTTTAACGGACAAACTGACTTTTTTAAGTAAAATAAACTTTATGCTTGTTACTGAGATTTGAAAATGGAAAATGAAATTGAAAAAAATATATGTACCATTGAATCACAATAAACCTGTACCTATTTTCATGGTTGCGTCCCTCCGTGATCCATGCGGTAGGCTTTTTTGGGTTACATTATATTTGATTTTGAAGCCTTAAAGAACCAAAACTCATCATTATTTGGCTGATTTCTAGAGAGTCTCATAGAGACTATTAGAGTGACGAAATAACGTATGATACCGCTGAAATTCGGGATAGTTGTTCTGTATCCCTTGTTGGGGAAAGACGGACACAGAAAGAAGGGAAGACAACGAATTTACATAATTGAAAGCCCAATTACATCTATTAGATATTAGGATATTCCCATAGAGATATACAGATATAGAGAGCTTATTCCCTTCAAAAGCAGAGAAACATCCATAGAGATATAAATATATAGAGAGCTGATTCCCTTCAACAGCAGAGAAAATTCGTTCAGCTGTATTTTGTGTGTCCAGTATGAACAAAGTAATTTGATCTACGTCATCGTAAGCTGATCATAGAGATAGAATCTATCTCTATGATCAGTTAACGATGACGTAGATCAAATTACTTTGTTTATATTGGACACACAGATACATCGAAAGGAATTAGCTCTCTATATCTTTTTATCTCTATGAGAAAGACATCGTCGTTCAGCTGTTGCCATTGCCCAAACTAAAGAAAGATATTTGACCTACGTCATCGTAAGTTGATCATAGAGATAGAAAGATTTGTTTATTTTGGGCACGTAAACCTCTGCGAATCCAATAAGCCTTCTATGGATATTCCTCTCGCTGTCTTCTCCCCCCCCCCCCCCAACAATGAAGAGCTAATAAATACTACGATATTCAGTGCGCTACCCTACGTTACTTCGACACTCCATATTTTCTATGGGCCCAATCTTGTATTATAATACAAATACGGCAACCTATTTTCATGTTTACATCTCCAAAAACAATTATAATTAATAGGTGCAACGCATCCAAAGTCTTTAAGAGGTCATATCCTTTTGGGATCTCTGCCTTATTTTATGAAAAAACATGTATCTAGGCAAGGGTTAGATGATGATGATATGTTTTTCCTTCTTCTAAGTACATTGAACGTGAGAGACAAACAACCAGCCTGCAAGCATTGCATTAAAGCCCTCACAATGGGTGCCTTTGTTCCACTTGCCACCTATTTATTCTGCTTTTGATGCTGCAGGAGGAGCATATTGTACCATCTCTTTGCATGTTCTTTTGTTTTTTATAAGTAAAGGATTCAATATATAAATATGCTGCACACCTTTCAATGCGCAGGTAACTATGTACTAACTAGCTGCTATAATTATGTAGTTTTTCGTTATTGTTTATTAAAAGTAAAATATAATATTATTATAAACTGTTAAAATATGTGTTTGCTCGAATTATATATATATATACTTTTTATGTAAAAATAACATATGCTTTAATGTTATACTAAATGTAAAACATAATGAGCAGTCTTGGCCGAATATTACTTTGAAAGTAGTATGTAATATTCTACTTTTTACTGTGTAGTAATATTTTCTAAAAATTAGTTATTACTTCTCAAAAGTAAAATACTACTTTGTGTTAGATATTACTTTTTGAGCATTCCGAAACAATAGTAAGTAAAGGCAATTCAAACAGGATTAGTAAAAATCCTCACCAAACCTATTTGCAGTTTTATGTCCACTGGGACACGTCACATAATACATTCACAGTTCATTAATTTTCATCAAAAATGCCTGTAGAATTTATTTTTTCACGAAATTAATATGTAACTAAGATATTATATATTAGTTATTACTTGAAAGTAATATCTAATATGTTTGTTCTCTCTAGTTAGTCGCAGTAATACAACTAAGTAGTAATATATTACTCGCACGCGCGTTAGGGAACAACACTGATAATGAATAGAGGCTTTACTTATTCATCGACAGAGAATCGGCTTTAAAGTTCTTGGAGACTCTTTGTCTACAAAAGATTGAGGATTTACTTGATAATTGGTGAGGAAATCTTTTAAATTATTGATGCCTCATCTAAAATGGACCTAAATCTCCTTTTATAAATTACTTTCAAATAGAACAATCATCATAAGAGTCATAGGATGTACTTTAAACTTAACCTTGTTCATATACATATATCAAAATGGTAAGATAATTTATTCGATACTATCAAGAAGTTAATTTATTGCAATCTGTAGCTTATAAGCTTATATCACTTGAGTTTCTAAAATCTGATAAGTTGTTTTAAAACTAAAAAATCCTCAATAATTTAAATTAATTAAGAGGATTTTTCAAAACACATTGATGGACTTAAATTATAATTGTTTTAATAAACTGCATTTATAATATCTTTGCTTATATAAGGGCAATTGAAAATGCTGTAATCATAACTACTTGTTAAACTTGTTTACTTGTCTTTTGGGCCTGCAAACGTTGATTTATGCACTGTGGATCTACTTTTATTCGATTCCTAACTTTTATATAAAGACATAACAATAAAAGTTCCATTCTTTTAACATATATTATGAAAATGAAGTTATATATTCAGGGTTATTTGTCAAACTTTGGTGCGTTATAAATTTATTACTTTTAAGTTCTTCGAAATTGCTATTAGACATATTTGATATTTTCAGATACTCCACTGTTGAATAAGATTCGAACATAAAACCTGCTTTATCATTGCAAAAGGACTCCACAACAAACAGAGGATCAATGCCGTAATTGGGATTCTCATTTATTCGATTCCTGACTATCATACCAAAAAATAAATTAATTTAAGTTCCGTTTTGATGGAAATACAACATTTCAGTCGTCGCAAAGTCGCGACGGCCTGGATCCACTACACGACCACCGCGATATATATGAGGGTCGCAATGTTGATATATATTGAAAGTGAAAATTCGGCCATATAGTTCATATGGGGACGTTTTGCCGTGAAAAAACGGGAGCCAAGCCGTCGTTGCCGCGTAGTAAAAGAACTGCGAGATGTCGAGGGGCGAAGTAGCGAGGGCCGACTGTATTTCGTACTTTACACTGTTTTCTATCTGTACATACATTCATTATATATTATGAAAAAGTCACTTACTTGGCTGATGGTTTTTATCCACTGTAATCGTCGCTGACGTCATGTTGTTGTTCACCTCCTCCGGGTGTTCTTCGGCCGACTCTCTGACTACGTTCTCCGATATTTCCGTCTGTCTTGGCTCATTTTTCTCTATTCGATATTCACCACCAAATATTCATAAATAAGGGAAATAAACAACAATAATAATAGTTGAGTCCAGACTACTTTTCTCAATGTGGAGTTCCACCCCTGGACATTGAAAATGACGAAATGACACACGAATCTTGAGAGGTATCTAAGAGTGCCAAGACTTGCGCACGCAAAAGGCAAACACAGAAGGCGTGTAGCGGAAGAAGAAGAGACACCACGAGTCTCTTAAACCCGCAAGCCTCTCCTCCTCCTCTTTTCTTTGCTGATTTAATATGGCATGCAGATTGAATGGATTCAATGGCCATCATCATCATCTACACATAATAATATACTTAGAGTTGCCTAAGAAAACATCAGGAAATGGTTTCATTTTTGCACAATGCCTTCTCTCAAGGCATTGATGTGTATTGATGTATATATGTATATATATATATATTAAAATGTGTGTGTGTGTGGGTTTTAAACCTGCTAACAAGGAACTAATTAAGAAATAAGTTGATTTAGTTTGCATTATATATATACACCTATATATTTATATATACATATATATATATATATAAGAAAACGACCGGGTACTCGGCCCGGTTCTCTTCTGTTTTTTTAACATCCAGGCCCGGTGTCTAAAAATCGCCGGGCCGGGACTTTAATATTTTAGTTCGTTCGTCATTCTTCTCTATACCTTTCATCACTTTCTCTTAGAAAATGATTTTTAAATTTTAAAAAAATAATAGGAAAAAATATTTCTAAAAGAAAACGTTGTCACTTTCAGAATGACGAAGGATCGAATATATTAAAGTCCCAGCTCGGCTTGAAAAATTTAAGTCCTGGCCCGGATCTCGGCGAAAAAAAGTGTCCTGATATATATATATATATAGGTATAAATTTTCTTTAAGGAGAGAGAGATAAATAAAATATATGCGCTCAAAATTTAAGAATTTTGTGTAACGATCTACACAGGACACATTACAAAGAGAAAAAGGCTACCTCGGACATTTTAAAAGAAAAATAAAGTTACTTTTGCCATATATTTATATCTGTGAGTTGATGGTGCATAATCAAAATTTGTATGAGCCATCCATACAAACTTCCTTTACACATTGAACGATTTGATGCCCCCACCAAAAAACGTTATAAATCTTGAAGATTTTAACCGCATATTATTCACTACAAAAATGGTCAAAAGTAGGCCATTTTTTTCTGTTAGAAGACATTTCTACTGACGCAGAACATTCTAGTTATTTTTTTTTGTAAAAGTTGCAGCATACATGACTATCAACAAAACCACAAGAAGAAAGAAAAGAAATTTGAATACATAAAATTCTAGTCATTCACTCGTTAATTATCAGGCAGTCAGCTTTAAAAAAATTAAATTATGTTCCAAACTAATTGAAAAAAAAATTTGATAATTTTTCACGGTGTTTTTAGATATGATAACTTCTTTCTTTTTTTTGCTTCAAGTAGTTGGTTCATATGAATTGGAGTCACAATGATAATATTATTTTTATTGATTTTCTTTGTAATATACATATCATGACATTTTGTGCTATTGTGATACGCACAGGGCCGGTTTTAGCTATGGGCAATGTGGGCGACTGCCCAGAGCGCAATCTATTTGGGGGCGCATAAAAAATCGCCAGTTTACACACATTGCAGATTACGTCCCAATCTCTATTTCTGCCGTACGCCACACTGGAGCTCAGCGCAGCTCGAGCGGCAGCTGAATGTGGATATGGCTTCAAAATAAAACATCCAGTGCCTTTCTATATAAATAAAAACTCCACTCGTAGCAGGTCGGATAAGGTGGGCGCTGAGCACGCAGGGGCACATAAGCAGTACGCAGTGCAGCCGTTCTGCAACCAGTAGAACTGCTGCTCTCAAAATAATTGTATTGTGTTTGCATTATATTACTTTTGTATTTTATTTATTATTATATTAAATTATTTCTAGTTAAGATATTGTAATTAGTGTTATTTGTAACACTGATGGGAGGGGGCGCCAATGGAGTGTTCGCCCTGGCGTAAAAGTAGCCAGGACCGTCTCTGGATACGCAACAAAATAGCGTGTAATACAATGCATCCACGATGAAAACAAAAACAACTTAATCCTTGATCCACTAAATTACTTATACACAAATTGAGAGGGTTAAATAAGCTCCTCATTTCGAATATTCTTCCTGACTTGATAAGTGTGATGTGTCTTTATCATGCTCAAGGAATTCACTTAGTGTTGAGATGCAAACATTGGATTCAAATTGGTCATGAAAAGATTTTATGGTCAATTATGTACTCATAGCCAATGGAAGATTAAGCTAAATCCTATCAAGGACCTTCTAAAATTAATCTTAACCATTGGTTGAATACACTAATACCTATGTCTATCATTTGACTCTAGCATATATCCATTGGGTATTGCAATGCAAATAACTTATTATATAATAACTATATACATATATATTACAGGTATTCTATTATGTGATCTATTCATACTTCCGTCTTAACACAATTGAGGACTTGTGTGCATTAAAAATCCCAGAAGATCAACTCATTCTTAGCTATATTTTCATTTAGTTTGTTCGTCTCTTATGATTCTTATTTCTTATTAAAATTGTTTTTTCCCTCTTTTCTGTAAAACATCGTCATATATATATATATATATATATATATATACCTATATATATCAGGAAACGACCGAGACACTTTTTTTCGCCGGGACCCGGGCCGAGCCAAAACCGGACCGAAACTTTAATATACTCGTTCCTGGTTCATTCTGTAAGTGACGGCGTTTTTTGTTTAGAAAGTAATTTTTGTGATTTTTTAAATTTTAAAAATCATTTCTCTAAAAGAAAGTGATGACGTTTTTAGAATTTTTTCTTATTTAAAAATTATTTTCTAAAAAAACAGAATAACGAACGAAGGAACGAAAATATTAAAGTCCCGGCCCGGTGATTTTTAGACACCAGGCAGGGTTGTTCAAAAAACAGCCGGGACCTGGGCCGGGTACCCGGTCGTTTCCTGATATATATATATATATATTTATGTATATTTATATGAAGTATATAAATATAGATCGTAACTTGGTTCGAGTCCTTCTAATATCATAAGTGTATTCATATCCACAAATATGATACTCGATTGAATGATTTAGGCATGAAAAGTATATAAAAAGTAGTCGTTTGATTAAAATGTTTGTTCGAAATAGTTTCAAGGGAGATCATTTTCTAATGTGTTTAAAAAACACGTACTTAATGTTAATTATATATCTTATAACTAAATTAGTTATAAGCCAAGTAATTTTTAACTCGGAATTTATAGAATGCAAGACTTTCATAAATTTGAGCATAAATGAATATTGATACTTTCTTAATTAATCTAACGGAGTACTCTTGTTAAATCCATGGCAAATATTTTCTCTCTAATTGGTTGTTGATTGAATTGGCTCCGATAAAGTATTTTTGAGGTGCATGACTCGGAGAATCATCTTTTATCAGAGTAATAAAAACCTATTATATATATTTTTTTTGGTAGAAAACGTAACACTATTAATGTTGTCTTTAAGTGTTATGTTCAGTATATTTTATTTCATTTAAGCCATATTCAGAGTCAATTAACTATATGCACAGTTAACCAAAAAATGAAATATCTGAGTAAATAAAACCTATTTATTATAATATTTTGGTAGAAAACGTAAAACTATTAATGTTTGTCTTTAAGTGTTATGTTCAGTATATTTTTATTTCATTTTAGCCATATTCAGGGATCAATTAACTATATGCACAGTAATACACCAAAAAAACGAAATAAACTTTTGTATCATAAAAAATAATTGGAGTTTATTTTCACCTCATCAACTACTCCTAATATCGAATGAAATAAAACCACTAAAAACTAACTTTTGTTATACGATTTATAATTTGCTTCATTTCATCTCAGTAAAGTGTTAAGTATTTTTTAAAATTGTAATTGAGTACAATTATTAGTTTTTCTACTAGTATCTGAGCAAATAAATACAAATAAAGCTGAAAAACAGCATTCATTTTTGTGTTGTAGACAAATAGTCTGAGTTTATTTCCTCTTGATTAAAAGAAATATACTCAGATTATTTGTCTACTACAAGAAGTTTTAATTAGAACTTTCTAAGAATTTCATGTTTGGCAATATATGTATTGATTTTCAATGATAAAACTTATTAAATCCTCGATTGTGATTTGAAGCTACTCAGATATAAGCTTGAGATAAAAAAACTAATCTGCTTAGTTTAGTGAGCAGAGTTTTTTTTTTAAATTGCAGATTGACGGCTGAGTGAAGCTAAAGCGTTAAAGTAAAGTAGCGCATGCAAGGAAAAGTAAACAAAAAAATTTGGCCAAAATTTTGGTTATTTTCTTTAACGTTAGATGTCGCTAGTCCATGAAATTACGTCAATATCCTATTTAAAACGGTTTAAAGGGATTAAGTTTGATGATTTGAAATATATCAAATCACTACAACATTGTGCGATATAAATATTAAAAGGACTTTGTTATTATTTCAAAGAGCTCTAGCATTACAGCAGCGCCCTTACGGACTAAAGAAGAACTAAAATTTTGGCCAATTCCGTTTGGGAAAAAAGGAAGAATTTTATGGTATGCATGCGCTACTTTACTTTAACACTTTAAGTGAAGCTAGGCGTGATTTTTTACTTTAGAAAAACAAAGCTAAAACGAAATCTATATAAAAAACAAATTCGTGCAAAAGTTACACATTAAAACAAAAAAATGCTTACAATCCTGGATGAATGATGGGTCCAATGCGTAGATGCGTCAATGAGACATTAACTGAGCTAACCACATATATATTTTGATCAAAACTAAAGTAAAATACTCCGCGTCTTCTTTGTATTTCATGATGATTTTAATAATAATAACACTGTCCTGCTAGGTTAGACGTCTTCTTTCTTTTATGAAAGTCACAATTATAGGCAAGGTGTTGCTTGCTTGCTCTAATGCTGATGATGCTTAGTGTGTCAAATTCCTTAGAAAATACGTCTTTATGAGTACTACTATAGTAGGTAAATCTCTTGTTGCTTTATACATACTTAAGGAAAGAATGAGAATACTTCAATTGTTGATATATTAATATAATATTTTCCCTTTTTCTTTGGATGAAATGGCAGCTTCTGTGCTTTCAGCATTACAATTATCGAATTAGTAGCTCCTTCCATTGAAGTCATTCAATCTTCTCTTCTTGGGAGGATACGAATGTACACCATCAACATTGGGAGTACAACACGCTTTCATTGAGCTAAAGCGCGAATATGTTCTCCTTTAAGTAATAAATATAGCAAAGAAAGTCCCGTTATATCTTTCAGTTATGGAAATCATTCTGATGAGTATAAAGATGGCACTTACCTCCTTTCTTAAGGCCTGGTTCTTCATGTTGTCACTCTTATATCCTTCTTAACAGATAATGGACACACGGGAACTGAACTTCCATTAAGGGATGATGTCTTCCAAATATTTAGGATTACTGTAGCCTCCTGTTTTTTGAGGTAAAGTTAATAACCATAGCCCTTTTTCTAGCCAGGTCGAAATAAATATGATTAAAAAACAAATAAGCGTTTCGGACAAATATATATCACTGTAGTGCTGTTCGTGTGTCATCTTTGTTCCGAGTAATTTGCTGCCTGTGTACTAACTGTTGCTCTGCTGTTTTATCGCACTATTAAAAGTGCTAAAAAGTAGAGAGTCACAACAATATAATTTGGGCTCATTTTGTAATTTGATAGCTCCTTTACTCATTAAATAATTGTTTTAAATCTAAAAATAAACAAATGATTGTCATATTTTATTTATTACTTTATTGAACTTAATAATATTACTTATTTAAAATATATAAGAATACATTATTTTCAGGTCTAAATATTCTAAAGTATTATTATAGGCATTCTGTATTACTACTTGAAAGAATAATCACAACTAGAAGAAACAAAAATATTATTATTAAAGAAATAAAACAATTTCAAAAACGATTTTCACTTAAACCAAATATATTATTATTTTTATCATATTACATAGGCAAGAAAAAACTTGATAAGCAATACTTTTTCTGCAAAAAGGGTCGAGGGATCGTGTGAAGGAATGTAATCTTCTAAGAACAGTTCGGATGTCTGCTGTAGCCGATATCATAATTTGGAAGGAGGTTCGTGAGCTTCAAATAATTATAATTTGCTGAACATAAGCTAACACCATTTTATATACATACTTTTTTATGCTGCTATATTCAACTGTGGAAAAAAAACAAAGTTAATTAGAACCCATAATCGTATTTTACTCATTTCTTCTATTCTATATAGTTTCTAGTCAATATAAAATCTGTTATTAGAAAAGTTTTTTTTATTTATTTCAAGATTCAAGAAACGTTGATTGGGCATTTTTGTTTTTGTCAAAAGGCAATCTTTATTCAATTTTTTCAATTCTACCATTGCGGAGTCAGAAGGACTAAAAAACATATTTAAAAGAACATTAAAAACAAATACAACTAGAGGCATGTATACACTCAGAGAGTGCAAACCTCCGCCGATCCCCACCAAATGAATCACTTGGTCTTTTTTGTCATTTCCAACCCTGTACGCACTGTCCTTTTAACTCTACATACTGCTCCTTTAACTCTACACACTTGAATTATAGGGGGCGTTCCAGTTCATCAAAGAGGAGAGCACAGCACAGCGACATCTATTGGCAGAGTAGGCTAACTGAAATATTTAGTAGTATTAGCTCATTTGGCATCTTAAAGAAGCACTCAGAGATGCCAAAATTTATTTACTTGTTCCTTTTGGCCTTTCCAACAACTCCACAAAGTTTCATCCGAATCCGTTCCGCACTTTTTGAGTTATCCTGCTGACAAACAAACAACGCCATTGAAAACAATACCTCCTTCGGCGAGGGTAAATAGCACACAAATGGACAATAATTTTATGTTAATATTACTATCAGTGATGAAGAACGTTTAGCTTTGCAGGGTGAGGCGTCTACACTACTATTGCAGTCCAATTAATCGTTGGAGACCGTAGTCAGGAAATCTTGTTTCCAATATCTGTATTGAAATTGATTTCGACTATTGGGATAATTTCTTAGAAAATTCCGCTTAATTACCTCCGCCGAAGGAGGTATTGTTTTCACTGGCGTTGGTTTGTTGGGTGGTTTGTTGTCAGCAGGATAACTCAAAAATTATGGAACGGATTCGGATGAAACTTTATGGAGTTGTTGGAAATGCCAAAAGGAACAAGAGACTAAATTTTGGCATCTCTAAGTGCAGAATTAAGATGCAAAATGAGCTAAATACAATAAAATTTCAAGTTAGCCTACTCTGCCAATAGATGTCGCTGTGCTGTGAATCGGGTGCCGGGAGCGTCTTCCTCTCGGGATTTCCGTCGAGGGGAACCCTCCCCCGTCCCTCTACGCCGCCCCAGTCGTGAAAAATCCGCCTCAGAAGGCTCATAAGGACCCCGTGACGGCGGAGGTTTGCACTCTCTGAGTGTATATATGCCTCTAGTTTTGATATTTCCATCAAATGTGATCCGTCATTTCCTTTGAATGATGACAGAATACGCACATTTCGCGAGGGTCTTACAATATTTTGATAAAAAACGTTGATTGGGCATCGAAAAGACCTGCAATTTCTTCCGACTTCCTGAATAGGTATAAATGCCATGTCATCAGCAAATATCTCAACTTTACATGAATTTTTTCCACTTGAACGCCCCTGAAACTGACTTTAAGAGTTAAGTGTACAAATAGAGACGGAGAAAGAAGGTCTCCCTGTCTGCAATATCATGCACTTTAAACAAATATTTTTTTCTCCCCCTAAAAATGTAATTACAACATTTTAATTAATCAGCTCATGTGATATTTTTGTCGTAACGTCTTTCATTTCGATATTTTATTATAAACTATAATCTTTTTTATGTACAGTGTGTTCCATCATAAATGTAATTTTTTTATTGCAAATTAGGAGTTCTTAAAATGCGTAAAATTCCCCCATAGATATCATTTTAAAGGAAAAAAGTGATTTTTTTTGTCCTATAACCTAAGAGGTCCATATTCTAAGTTTACAAAGTTGCTGGAAATGACCCTCTCTAGCTTGAAGACAGAACAACAGGCTATTATTGCAAACGGTTTTGGATCGTCTCCTGGCTATATTCTTCAGCGAAGGCTTGGACACATTGTATGAAAGACTTAATGGAATATGGTTGTTCATATAAACTCGAGTTCTGCAGCCCAAAAGTGGAATCCAAAGGCTGAGATCTGGACTGTGAGCAGGTTAGGGATTTTCCTCCTTCTGCTGATGACTCGACCCAGAAACTGTTCACTTAGAAATGCTAAAGCTGCATTTGTGCAATGTGGTGGAGAACCGTTTTAGATCCACCAAAGTGAAACACGAGCTGCAGAATGGCGCAGCCTGGACTAAATTATGTCCTAGAGAAATCTGAGGTATAAAACACCATTAACGACGACAAATGACCATCATCGTCAAGGAGTGTATGAACGATTAAAATAATTCCATTAATAATGCCAACGAAGATCTTAACACTTGTTTTGCAGATATTCGAGGATTTTCATTTGTCGACACTCCGTCGTTATATATGATGGAGACAAAGTACTTCTCATCAGTACAAATGATTCTATCGCAATGTTGGCTGGTTGCTGCAAATAAACCATTGACAAAATTGCCTTCTTTGAGCTTTGTGGGCATCAGTTAATTTGAATTGAAGTGTAATGATAAAAACGGAATCGAAGATCATGGGTTACGATCCTCCACACAACGTTGTTTTGGTGGGTAAAATTTGCTAAGAAGCTTTTCTGAATGAGCAACTGGGGGGGCTCTTTAAATAAACTATGCACCTCCTGAATCACTGCTTCAGTTTCTATGATTTAGTTTTCATTTATGTGTTTTTGTGGATAAAACCAGTCTCATTGAAAGGATCAAGAACTCTTGTGAAATGGATCAGCAGATAATATTTCGCCAACTGATCTTGAAGTTAAGTATAAATTATCGGCGTACTGTAACAGGAAAGTTGTTTTGCCAAATTGCAGGATGATCCATTTCTTCTTAAGTTCATAAAACATTTTAAGGTTGCAGATGGTTGACAATCAATACGAATTGTTATATATGATAAAAATTCCTCTTTGTGAACCATATGGCCTATCAAATACGATTTATATGATTTGAAGTACCTCTAATGTGCAATTTAAAATTACATTTCTGATGGAACACACTGTATATATACTTTTAATAACCATATAAATAATAAATAACATGAATGAAACATTGTAGAGCATATTTACTGTCAAGAGATTATAACCTTATATACATGGACGAACAGCGTTTATTTATTCTTTAAAAAATCCCGATGACGTCTTAAAATCCTCTTCAAAGCTTTCAGGTATACTCCTGAGCGAGATGGCAGTAATGTACAATATCTCCCGCCCATTTCCAAGAAGGAGATCCAGGGTCAGGAATTTTAACATCGAGCGCCTCGTAACGAGCCGCTGCTCCAAGGATGATCGCTCTCAGGTCCTCAGCTTCCACCAAGAGTTTGCCATTAGTTGCTTAGCAATTAATGATTTGATGTTGTTTAATGCTGCGTTTAAAGCTTTATGACTAGAGGGGGAATTTTTTCAATTTGTATGGTCCGAATAGAATGTAGGCCTTTAGAATACTAGAGGAAATAGTTTATTTTCAGATAAATTAAGTTTTAAAAACTGCTTCACCATTTTTTTTTGCCATATGGTTCGATAGAATTGCATCCGACCTTATACCATATAATAATACAGGATGTTTTGCGAGAAAAATATAAAATAAATTGTATTGACAATTACGTGATCATTCTCATTAATTTTGATCCGTTACTTTTGAATTTTTAAACATTCATTCATGAATATACTGTCAAAGGTCTTCATAAAGTCGATACATATATTTTCAACATTTATATTCCCCATTAAATTGTGCTATCGCATCTTTGATACCTCGACCGACGTCTTCCATCATCATACCACGAACGAAACTCCTTTTTAGTCAAATGGATTATTTGAACAAATGAGCGCTCAATCTTTTAGCGAATTTAACATTATGTGTTTTTATATATGATACGCTAAGCACTGATGAAGACGAAGATTTTCTACCCTCTGGAGTATTCACCCATTTTTGAACAAGCTCATTTGATTGAATGCGACACCATCTTCATTTCATAATTAAAGCCGATATTAACCTTCAAAAACATTAAGAAGAAAAAAAAAGATTTATATTTTTTCTTCCTTTCCAAAGAACAAATGATATTCCACTCTACTGAACTTTCAAATCTCTTCTTACTTTGTCCCCATGGAATCCACTTGAAATCAACTAATGGGATAATAAATTGGGACTAAATTTGAAGTGTATCCTTGGATTCTTTCGGATAGACACTCACTACACGTCTGCTAGACATCACGTAACCTTGACTATAGTGTTCCATAGTCAAAGCTGTGTTAATGGCCACCTGTCTATTGCAGCTCTTTTAAACAACAGCCACCCAATATATATACCTATATATATACATTAGGGTGATTCTTATTTCAGTTTTTCGGATTGAGAGTCGAGCTCCCCCTAGGATTTAATTTCAATGCTATTTTCAAACAATTTGCCGCCAAATGTAGGTATACTTGAAAGGATACCAAATCTTTTTTTATTTTTTAGATACATCCATAATTCAACGAGAAAATTTAGTTTGAAATAGCCATTTTTATGGAAAATACCCCAAAAATGAACATTTTGAAACTTTATTATCTCATTTGATTTATATTATATAAAAATAAAAACAGATTTGGAATCCTTGCAAGTATACCTACATTTTGCGCAAATTGTTTGAAAATAGCATTGAATTAAGGACATTACAGGCGATCGAATGGCGAAAAAAAATTACTACATAAGTTTACTAAATAACTTTTGGGCCCGTTGAGTGGGTACTTCCATTATTCGATTTCGTTCAAACTTTCACAAGATGATCTCTATGCACTAAAGTAAAATCCTAGGGGGAGATCGACTCTCAAATCAGTAAAACGTGAAATGAGAATCACCCTAATATACATATATATATAACCTGTGTATAGCGATTCCCTGTCTGTAGTGATCACTTTTTAGGGTTTCAGGAGTGGCCATTGCATTCATGTTTGACTGTTATCTTCTAACACCCATTCACTGTTAAAAAAGGGTTTGAAGTGCTTTTAAATACAATGCTTGGCTTAAAAGAACCTTAATTCTGCAGAGGTTTTTAAGTATACAACAACAATAAAGCCCGGGTTGGATTATTGTTTCCCCACAATATTACAGACTCTGGCCTTGAGTGATCTTGAAAAAGGCTCCTTTACCTTCAAATGCACCCTTACCTAAAGGGTCATTAAAAATAATTCATAAAGCCTTGTCGAAATCACTGCGGATGGGAGTAAATTTGATAAATCTTCCTTTACCAGCGGTCAATCTACCAAGAGCATTGAACTCGTCTTCAGCTCTCTTTCTTTCAAGTGACCTTTAGGGGCCAGTCACATAAAGGTGAAATAATGGATCAGTTTTCTTTGTTCTGGATATTTAAATACGCTCATGCATAAAGTTTTATCACAAACTAATTATAAATATGTACTATGATAGAGTCTTTCTATTATTATTGAAACTCGCATCATGCCAAAATGACAAACATGCTTGTTGTAATTAGCCTATTCCATCACGGTACTTACTGTTTTTGTTATGTTTGTTATCATGATGCTCTTGTTTATCCAATAATTATCAGCATATCAAATCACCTAAAAAAATAGAAATAAATCAAAGCTCTTTTCAATGACAGATGCAATATGGTGAGGGAGGCTTGTTTTGATGTGACTATAGCATCAATTACTCGGCTTTAAGGCAGTTCACCATTTATGGTTCTTGTTTATGTCCTTCGTAGGACATATGATGTTAACAAATATATACCTTCGATCTTTAATTATTCGTCCCCTTGTTGACTGTCTCCAAAAATTGTATGTCCAATTATTCTTGATCGAATCTCTGAGAAGACAAATAGGCACGTCCAACCAACTGTCACTCTCTTCTTCTTACAATTACTTATACCTAGACGATGTTTCAATAAGCATTCCTCTGAAAGGTTCAAGAAAAGGACATATTAATTAAATATATATTTTTTCCTTCCGAGATACAATAAACCAATATTTTCTATTCGTATTCACAAAACAGTTCCACACAAAAAAGCTTGTGAACTAGATAAAAGCACAAACAAAATACAGACAGGACTGAGCAAGAGAACATTTAAAATTTACATAGCCTATTTACAATTTTAATTTAAGGTATGCTTTACAAAATATGTGAGGGCGCAAAAATTTTTTTTTAGTAAATCACCTAAATTAACGGTAATTTGTACAATACGAATTGAACTTTTGTTTAAAAAATGTACATCCTCTTACATTAAAGCAATTTTTGAGGGTTTAGCAATACACCATATTCTGAGTAAACTTATATCGAAACTGTATTTCGAATATCCCTCGTTGCCACACATTCAAATAAAAAATGGAGCGCGATAGCCGTGTGCGTTAAGGCGTGTTCAACTCTCAATGTTGGGGGCGCAGGTTCGAATACTCCCGAGAGGGGATGGTCATTTTTTGGTCTAATAGCTCAGAGATCTGATTATACAAATTGTACAAAACAATACAAAAAAAGAGATTAAGTATCTCTGAGTTATAAAGCCAAATGCAAAAAGTGTGCAAACTGTCCCCGGTATCCCCTACAACAATCATTTGAATAAATTTTTGTCTGAAACCATTATCAAATTAACAGTATAAAATATCTTGATGAGAAATAAAAACGAAGGCTTTCTGGAAGTGGATAGTTATGATTGTAATGTTATTATTACACTGATTTGCTTCAGATAAGATATCCATGATTTTACTTATCCAATCTCACTAGCACAGCTAAAGTTTCTTCCCTTAAAATGAAAAGTTTCAATACACAAGCTTTCAGGAAAACGAATGTCCTTATTTGAGTTTTTTTTTATGGGTAAAATTTTTGATCAGAAAAATATAGTTTTTTTTGTTCGTAGATCGGTTCAATTCAGGCAATATATATATATATATATATATATATAATGCCTGAATTGCTTTATATTTTCGTAGAATGGTGGACACCAGGTGGTCCTCTATAGCAGTGTCCACCATTCTACGAAAATATAAAGGATTTGGTATTTCCATTCAAGGAGATACGCATATCCTGGACCTCTATGCGGATGACGTCACTCTCTATATCGAAGCCAATTCAGAGCCCCAGTTGCTTAAGGGAATTGGAGTTCTCCTTAACCACTTTGAAAAGTTTGGCCAACGATTGGTTTAATGATAACCAAAGTAAGACCTCTATCCTCCCATTAGGCCGTTGGGATCCGACACCAGGATTTTATCAGGCGTTTGTTCCAAGAAATGGAACCGCTACTCAATAACCAATTAACTGCGTTCAAAAAGGATTTCTGTAAGTCACATTCAAAACGTTATTGGATGCCAGGGTTGATGATGTTTTCGTCACCTTTCTTGGGTATAAAGAATATTCTACCCTTGGACAAGTTTTTCGGCATTTTCCCGGTTTTCTCTATCTTAGGAGCTTTAGTCATGTTATTTCCTGAGCTGAAGCGTACAAAATAGAAAAATGATGAAGCTGAAGAAGCTGTCCTAATAATAATAAAAACACACAAGATTGGAGGAAAATCTTTTAAGATATATAATTATTAATGTTTATTGAATTTATTCAATGAAGTATTATACAAAATCCACCGACCTATATAATAAGTTATTAGGTCGGTGGAGATTATTAATACAGAATAGTACTTAACAGAGAAGAAAAAATTATCTCCTCACAGAACTTGATGAAAGATCAGATGGCGTCCCCAATTTGTGAAAAAAGTGGCTATCTGGAAAAGCAACAAAAGGAATCTTGCAATAAATATTCAGTGATGTCATCCCTTGTTATGTTTCACATAAGGTAGTCCCTTAAATGACGTCACTGGATATGGATATAACTTAGTTATTTCTTCCATTTTGCCTCCTTAAGACTTGATTTTTATTCTTTGATTTGAATCTTCCTTCTTTTCTTTTTATTAATCAGCTGCTGACACCGGCATATAAATTATATTTGTTATTCACATAGAGATAAATACATAAAGGGCTTATTGGATTCTTTAGAGAATTACGTCATTGGGTCCGATATAAACAAATCTTTCTATTTCTATGATCAACTTACGATGGCGTAGTACAAATTGCTTTGTTTTTGTTGTACACAGAATACAGCTGAACGATGTTTCTCTGCTATTAAAGGCAATCAGCTCTCTATATCTATATATACCTCTATGGCTATTCATCTATTTTGCATCGAATTAAGGTATAAGTAGGGATAACAAAAAGTTTGTTCGCGCAAACTTTCAAATAAACAAGATTTTTCCTTGTTTCTCACGTCTATAGTCAGAGTGATGGTCCATTTATCGACAGACATGAACAAGGCAGCATTTGTTTTCTTGTTCAAAAGGAGGGAATTCATTTAATATAATAGGTGGAACAAGAGGAGTCCATTCAAAGGATTCGCCAATGACGTCATGGATGTAGGTCCTTAAGAAGAGACAATTATGTTTATGAGGATGTCATTCTTCTCTCTGAGTTAATGATCACTTCTCTTCAATCTGCAAATGAGTGTGATGCTATATAACATAATGCCATTTTTATTATTATTTTCCTCTCATGTTTTCTTTCATCCAATTAGGTTGCAAAAAAAGAAACACATTTCCTCTATACTTATCACAGAGATAAAAGATTTAGAGAGTTTATTCCCTTCATCTGTATTTTTGTGTCCAACATAACCAAAATAATTTGTACTACGTCATCGTAAGCTGATCATAGAGATAGAATCTATCTCTATGATCAGCTTATGATGACGTACATCAAATCACTTTGTTATTTTGAACACAAAGAATACAGCTGAACGTTGTTTCTCTGCTATTAAAGGGAATCAGCTCCCTATATCTTATATATGATATATATAATATATATATATATATATATATAATATATAGGTCGACATTGAGAACATAAAAGGAGCACATTTATGTAAAAAAGGAAGAAATATTTAACTTATGAAGTGTTTTTTAATAATATTTTCTATTTCTGTGTATGCATATCACTTTATTTATTGAATAAAGTGATGAATACATTATTAACACTCATTTTTTGTCTATATTGGATGAATATACAGCATTTATCAGCTGATATGTACAAGAAGTTATCCTTTTTACTATAATGTTGGTGGCCATTCTTTCCTCCTAGGTTCTTTAGTATATAACAAATGGTACCTTTTACTGAGGAGACACTCACAAGAGCTAAAATAACTTTTTTGCTACTAAAGGATAGGCAGAGAAAATCTCTGATAGTAGTGAGCAAAGACCCCCCTCCACACACACCATAATAATCCTATATCAAACCAAATACTTTGATACCAAGACTAAGACTTTAGTAGGAGAAGAATACAAAAAAACACCATCATCATCATGTGTTTGAATGTTTATTTTGGATGAAATAAGAGAGAAGAGAAATAATATAGGTAGTGCCTCAAACAATGAGACACAAACAACAAATCATTTTATTATTATTATTATTAGAAGTTTAAATGTCAATCTGGATATTTATGATTTGAGTTTGTTCATTGGATATTATTATTAGTTAGTATGATGATGATGAGTAACTGTAATTAAGGAAGGGCAATTACATAAAAGATTATAATTATCTACCGTGTGTTGCGTTGGATTCTTCAACCACCATTAATGCCTCTCTTTTAATCTCTTTAGCTTTGCTTCATTCCCAATGCCATAGCGAATATTGATCGCTGAAGCAACGCTTATCAAAAATTATTCCTTTTTCTATTGTTTTAAATTAAATAGGATTGGTGGGTAAAAATATATATCTGATAACGGCCTTGAAAGATTAAACAGACCGTTCGTTATGGATTTCCTATGGATAAAGCATCAACTATGACCTGGATTCTATGATTTCCACTCCTCGGATTGTTTTTTTTCATTAGTATCTCTCAGGACTTCTAAAGCTTCTTTGATTCATCTTTTGGTTGAGAGTCTCCGAAGTGATTTAAATTTAAAGATTAAAACAGACCATTTGTTATGGATTTCCTATGGATGAAGCATCAAGTATGGCCTGGATGAGTCTTTTATTCTATGATTTCCACTACTCGTATTCTTTTTCATTTGTCGTTATGAGGACTTCTAAAGCTTCTTTGAATCAACATTTGTTGAGAGTCTGCGAAGTTGATTTAAATGTTATTTTAACCTCCTTCACTAATTTCCAATCTTCTGGAAGAGAAGTGACGAGGCCAGGATTGACGGTAATATATGTAGCTTTGTAGTCAGTTTTCTGATTTTTTGCTTGGTTGCATGATCAGTATTTTGTTCATATCATGTCATCATATATTATAATCCACTTCCTTTTTAAAATCATTTTGAATAATTATCGTCATCGCCTTTTGTGTTTTTCTTAAATTTTGTACCGAGTACAATCTCAGTATTCTTTGTTCGATTTTATGATATATATATCTCATTTTTTAGTGTTAAGATGATCTATCCAGATCCACATTTACATTTCCTAATCCGTATACCTCATCCAATATGGTTATTCTAAAACATTAATAATCCTTTCTGGTAAAGGCGACTCTCAGAAAGTTTTTTGGGTTTCACGACTCTTTTTATTAAAAAATATTGTTCCACAGTCACAAAATTGTTTTGAAACTTCATCACGTGACGATGCAACTTTTGAGTCAAATTTGTATGCTCATAAAGAGTGAAAGCCCTTTTGGATATTCACATATGTAAAAGTTTAGGTTTGGATACATCTGACACCCGTTTGTATTTGAACATCTGTATTTCGATACATATTGCGATAACTTTAGCTATATTGTTTGCTTAATATTGACATAATACAAGGTTTGTCAGCAAAAATAAAAATTATGACGTTTATTTTTGTCCCGATATGTCTGAACCATTCTAAAAGACGATCAATAAAAATAGTAGGTGCTATTGCAAACAATGATGATTACGGACTTGTCGTTGGCAGAAGATCATATGGATTCGCCCTTCCTCATTGTCGTCTTTAATAACAGGTTCCATCATATGACCTGCCATAAGCCTCTATGAGAGAAATAAATGATTTTTGTATATATATATATATATATATAAATATATATATACACACACATATATATATATATATTATAGGGTGATTCTTATTTCACGTTTTTCGGATTAGAGAGTCGGGCATCCCCTAGGATTTTACCTTAGTGCATAGAGAAATTGAATAACGTTATGTGTCTCCTAAACGGACCCAAAAGTTATGTAGTATACCTATGTTGTAATTTGTTCCTCATTAATCGTCTCTTATGTCCTCAATGTCATTGCTACTGTAAGTTCCCAATGAACTCCTTCCCTTTAAAGGCAGGGACGGGCCTCAATAAAAGTGGACTGTATCTATATGTTTGGGAGACATCAGTCCCCCTTCTATATTCTAAGGCGTTTCAAAATGAACTATATAACAACAATAATAAGGAGAACAAATACACGTGTATTATACATTAATACTACAAATATAAGACATAAGATCAAGAGGAATACAATAAGTACTAAGGGGACGCTGATCAATACAATACACAAAAATTATATACATATTTATAATTAACATACTCCCCCCGGATGAACCAAGCATTTGGTTCATAATAAATTGTTTGTTTACTTGTGCATTCAAATCACCTCCCGCCGAAATCAACACTCCTGACCAATGAGCTAAGGTCCAATACGGAGTAATTCGGCCTCCATTCGGAGAACAATCTTATTGACCGGCAACTACACACCCCTCTTCCGGTCTTTTAATTCAATGATTTGAATCAGGGACCCCCCCCCCCCCCCCGAAGGTGCTACAGAATTAGCATACCATGGGCACTAATTGCCCTTTTTTAAACTTTAAATGAAATACTATCAATTCTCTCCATGCCGAGATATAATGCCCCTAATGGGCATCCATATAATAATAAACAACTATAGATCGAAGATGAAGTTATAACATAATAGTCAATGAATATTCCATTCCGGGAATATGGAGGTAAATGCTCGCAAGAGTATAACAACCTTTGTTCAGAGGTCTTGCCAAAGCGTGCGGGACACATATATCACACAGACCTTTCTATTTGTCACCAAGAACATCACAGTGGGCTTAGAACCGGGGTCAAGCGGACATTTGCCTGTAATTTTTGAACCCTTGATCCAATTTTGGCCATTGAGGGCTCATTAGAAGCGTATGAGGTCATAGAATATACAGAAACCAATTTAACATATAATTTTTTTGGGGGGGGTCTGGGCCCCCATTTAGGAGAATTGGCGGATATCCCGAAAACACGTTTTTGGGAATATCTTGACAAATAATGATGCTATAGAGCCCATTGAGGCTCGTTAGAAGCGTCTGGAGAAGTGGAATATATAGAAATCATTTCAATTCAGAATTTCTGAATTTTGGTTCAACCCTGTCTGTTTTAATGTGGGAGTTGAAGAATGAGTCTCACTTAGCTTGCAGCATACTCAAGCTCTCCTGCAATACGGATCTTCTCACCTTCTGCAATAAGGACCTTTAGAAACTTTCAAACTGACGAAACTTCTTTTGATACCTATGTTGTTCGTCTAAATGAGTTAAATATAAGCTCTAGCTACAGTCACTCCCAAGAGTGCATACGGTCTATCAATTGCTCATAGAGCTACTCAAACATTCCTGAAAATAGGAAATATAATTATAATCAGGAATTTCATTATTAGCCTCGACTGAGAATTCTTCCAACAAATCTTCAAAATTAGCCTTTAGCCTTCCAATAATTTTTACGGATGCTCTTTGACGGTAGCCATATTTTACTAGGATTAAAGAGTTAATTCAAACGAAAGAGAATCCAAACACACAAGCAAAAACAAACAAATCAATAAATTATATATAATTACGAAGTCCTCCTAAAGTAGTCGAGTCCAATACTCCTTGACGACTTTATGCGGGCGTTCCTCCGAACGATGTAGACTCCTCCTGGGCTTCGCTCCAAATAGCAATCCACAGAAGTCTCATGATTGAGGGATCCAACAAACTTCCTCCTCCAAAATCCAAGTCCAAATGACTATCGACTCCTCCTTGATCTTGCACCAACTAGCAGTCCTCGGAAAGTCTCTACGATGAGGGATTCAAAACAAATATCCGCCTCAATATCCAAATCCAGACGTATCGGTCGCATCCATTGACCATCCGGCTCGAAGGACCATGAAAAGTTCCCAATGAACTCCTTCCCTTTAAAGGCAGGGACGGCATCATAAAAGTGGACTGTATCTATATGTTGGGGAGACATCAGTCCCCCTTCTATATTCTAAGGCGTTCCAAAATGAACTATATACAACAAATAATGATAATAAAAAGGAAGAACAAATACACGTGTAAATTATACATTAATATACAATATAAGAAATAAGATCAACAGAATACAATAATTACTAAGGGGACAATACAATACACAAAATTATATACATAATTATAATTAACAGCTACAGAAGAAGATGACAGACGCAAATGGTAGATAAGATCGCAAGAAATCCAAATAAGTTTTCATCTGTATATACATACATAAATACACTAAAAATTAAAGTTTTTATATGGTTATTTTTGGATACTTTCCAAAAATATTACTATAGTTCGAAAAACCTGAAATAATAATAATTTTGGTGTGCATATATTATATTATATATTAATATATAATATATATATAATAATATATATATATCTATAATATAAGAGAGAAGAGAGAGAGAGAGAGAGAGAGAGGGGATTCCGACAATTGAGACACACGTATTACGATGTATAATCTTTGTATTAAATTTCTCATATTATTGCTTAAATAAAAAATAATAGTATAATATGTAATAAACATATATACTTTATGAGTTTTCCACGTATCCTCCTTTGGCCTTCAGACAGCTTTGAAACTCCTAACGGTGGAGGCAACAAAGGCAGATATTTCTTCCTCAATAAGGAGGGCCCATGGCTGAAGCATTTCTTTTTTAGAATCTCCACTGATGTTCAGGACTTCGGAATGGACTTTATTCCTAGTACATGGGTTTCAGGTCTGGGGAGGATGGTGGCCACAAGTACTTGGGACAAAAGTCTGCAACATATTATTACAGAAGCTTTGAACCAATTTACTGGTGTGGGATGGATCCCCATCTTGCTGGAACACTAAAGGTGTCGTTGGATACTCTCTTTGTACCCATGGGACTACCTCCTCGGAAAGAAGGTAGAAATAAACCGCTTGGTCGACCTTCACCCCTCTTCGACGAAGATCAAAAGGGCGACGTTACGCCCGCCCAGATCAAGACGGAGGGTGGCTTCTGTCTTCTGAAGGCTGTCCTCAGCTACACGGGGATGCCCTCCTTCTTCCACGTCAAAATCGTTCATTTTGACTGTTGTGGGTGGCCTGGACCGTGAAAATTTTCTCATCTGTCCAGAGAACTGATGGCGACCTGTCTTTGGAGAGTTGTTGAATAATTTTCCTCCCACGGATAAGAGGCTTGTTCATTATGGCCTGGGAAAGATCTGAGGTGGCTTCTTCTTATAAGCGAGCATCCTCAGGTCTTTCCTGATCAATCTCCAAATGCTAGTGGTTTTCATGTACTCCTCTTTAGGCATCTGTCTCATGGATCAAGTTGGATTTGTCTCGAGTTTCTCCCTGATCCTCTTCTTCCAGGCAGTTTCCTCACAATTTTTTTTCCGGACCTGAACCTTCCTTGAACCTTGCCTATCTCCTTAAAGGCTTTTATGGTCCTGTAGACCGTTGCTCCGCTCACTGTGGCCTTTAAAAAATCTTCATAATTTCAACCGTAGATTTTCCATTACGAAATGAGACCAAAATCAAGTCACATTTATCCTGTTCAGAAGCAATTTTTATTGGAAGCAGGGCTATCTCACAGAACTTATTTTTATGAAAGTTGTAGTTGATATGTCTATCAACAACAACAAAATAAAAAATTGAGGGAATTTAAATTTGGGGAAACGTAGGAGTTACCAAAGTGAGAGTCTCAATTCTGTGATCACCCTGAGATATACATACATATCTATATATATATAGTATATATATATATTATTATATATATATTATATATCTAATAATATATATATATATATATATACATCAGCGTGCGACTACCGAATGTAAGGTATTCGGTAAATTGTAACTACCGACTGTAGGTTTTTAAATACCGATTATAGGGTATTTGGTATATATATGGCATATTCCCTTCAATAGCAAAGAAACATCGTTCAACTGTCGCTTTGCCCAACATAAACAAAGTAATTTTTACTACGCCATTCGTAAGTTGATATTTGGAATAAAGTATATATGTTTCACCAAAATTGCTTGAGGTCTTCTATTCTGAAGGATGAACTTGGTACGGTTGTAAACCTCTTCTGTCTGGAGACACTTATTCCACAGGACTCCGGATGAGAGGAACTCCCTCATATCTCAGCGGGACTGACTTATTCTTAATGTAAGTTGTTCAATGACTTCCTCGTCACTGTTGGTTTTTCGAAGCTTGTTTTCAAATCATATTATTTATTTTTGCATATTGTGACCAACTTGACACCGAAAGTGAATTAGGAAGACAGTGAAACCTCCTGTCAAGATTCATCTGGGAGAAGTGAATGTGCCTTAGGCAGTCCTCACGGAGGAGCCACGTGCGATAGTAGGCAGGGAGGACGTGAAGCACGGATTGGGGAGTCCACGGGCATGTAGCCAGCGACGTTGAATGCTGAGGAGACGACCATTTGTGTATTCTTTGCTCACGCCAAGATATGGTTCTTCATTCAAAACGGAGACCAAGCAACCGGACTCTCACCTTGGGCGCGAGTTAGGGAGTGAAGTGTTATTGAAGAGGCAAGGTAACTGTCAGTTCCCTTCCGTCAATACGATGAATCTCCCAATGGAATACTTTTATACCTAAGTCACCTACCACTACAGCCCTTTACGCCGAAGAAAACATGCACCCGGTACTTTTGGGGACAATTTTCATCACGTGCAAGGAAATCTACTTCTTGGATCAAAACACCTTAAACTCCTTCCTATAGTTTAACCATGTATCAGGAGGATACCCTGGAGTTTGCCTGACCTCCGCCTTTGCGATGGACTCCCAAGAATTTTAGATCTGATCAGAGACATTTGCCTAAGATAGTATTATGGACAATAGTGGCACTCCATTTGGCCATCTTTTTTCTCGGAAAATATTTTTTTTACTTTTATACATGAAGTGAGTATTGAGTAAAAATCCGTTTATTCTATTCTGAACTTTGTTAATCATCTTGGTGAAGGAGCGTTGTTGATTCTGAGTGTTGAATCCGGGTTTTAGGTTTCATTTCAACAAACTGGATTTCAATAACCACCTTTATACATTCGACCTACCTCGTACTTGGACGACATTAATAAAGGGAACCATGTTTGTATGAAAAAACAATTGTGGACCTTCAAGATTGTATATGAGGACCCTAATCTAAACTATATGATTTATAATTTATGATTTTATATGTAGATAATTATTTAAATAAATAAATGACAAATATTTATTGTAGAACGGTAGTTATTACATATTTACAAGTACAAATAAACAATCGATGTTAATTGAGGTCAGGGTCCTTCTCCAGAAAGGACTTGAACTTTTTGCTGTTCCCCTTTAGCATAACAAACTGTTCAAAATTATTGGCATTTAAGAAGACCTCTTGGGGCGAATAATATTTCCAGCCGGGCTGAATTACCTTTCAGCAGCGTCGGAACTTGGCGGAGAGGTATTATATTTGCCAAAAAGCTTAATTCAAGCATCGCGATGACAGCAGGAAACTGATCTCTACTGACAGTGTGGATCTGAACCAATTGATGACCTCCAGTCAGATGGCCTCCTCTTGTGTAGCGTTGTTGGCTTGAGTGGTCGAAGTCGCCCCATAGAGGTCGTCGTAAAAAAAAGGTTTCGTCACCCTGATCAGGAGATGCTTCCTGCGTAGGTGATGGATGAGTCAGGCTAAACAACTCCTTGACTGATTTTTCTCTAATCGGGGCATATTTTGACTCCGCAATGCGATAAATTGCCTGAAGTGTGTGGGCTGGGTGAGTGGCAGTGGCCGTGAGAAGATGTTCCTCCGTGACTAGGTGATCAAATCTGAAATAATAAAATTTAAATAAATTCTCATAAGTAATTTAGTTTTTTACTTTGTTGTTATATATATATATATATATATGTGTGTGTGTGTAAATATATATATATACTATAAATATAAGGCACATATTTTAGCTACAGTCAAACCTTTTTTTGTCTCTTGGGTGTAATGAACAACATAAAATGGGTTTGAATCAGTTTAGAAATATTTATGGCCCGGGCCAAAGGTATAATGGTTTCTTTACTAAGTAAACTTAGTTATTTGGCTTATTTAAAAAATACTTTTACATAATTGTAAAAATGCTCATCTTTTTTATAAAAGATCTCATGAAATTATTTATAGTGGCATATATATACAGGTCAGCTGATAAGTCCCGAGACTAACACATAGATGGCCCCAGTGGATTTGTTTTCATATGATTGTCAGCTAGTACCAGCTTTCAAAACATACATGCATAATATAACAGCTGTCTGACAACTAGTTTGTGAGGTATTGCGTTTTAAGTGAAGCTACTTTTGTTATTGTGAAAAAATGAAAAAAGACGAATTTGTGTGTTTAATAAAACCTTATTTTTTGATGGAAAAAATACCGTCGAAACTAAAACTTGGCTTGAAGAATGTTATCCGGACTCTGCTCCATCGAAAGCAACCATATGTCGATATTTTGCTAAATTCAAACGTGGTCGTGTGAGCACGAATGATGATAAACGCAGTGGACGCCCCAAAAGAGGTGGTTACACTCGAAAACAAAAAAGAATCCACAAAAATGATTTTAAATGACCGTAAAGTGAAGTTTATCCAGATAGCTGAGACTCTGACAGATATCGAAAGAGCGCGTTGGACATATAATGCATGAATATTTGGACATGGCGAAAGCTCTGTGCAAAGTGGGTGCCGCGAGAGCTCACAATCGACCAAACACAACAACGAATTGATGATTCTGAGCAGAATCTGAAATTTGATTCTGAAATTGAAAGATCGCTATAATCGCTGTTAGCGCCCTAAAGGCAACTATGTTGAAAAATAAAATCGAATTTTTTTCAGAAAATGTTTTCTTCTAGGTAGTCTCGGACTTATCAGCCGACCTGTTATATATATTTATAATATCAAAGTTTGTTAGTATACCTGTAAGCAAAGCCATCGTGTCTATTATGCTGATTGAGGAGGTAATCAACAGGTTTCCTTGCATACTTCAAATTTGATTTTTGTTTTGTATTCCAATTTATGTTTAAGGATCATCAATCAGGCAGAGGTTGCCCGTCCACTTTTCTGCCTGCATCCTGTTTAGGCAGTGGCAACAGGCTCCATTACGTCAAGGTATTCCTGTATTATCTCAGTGTCCTCAAGTCAAAACTGTTGTAGCCCTGGTCAGCGAGGATGTGATTAATGGCGACCTTGGCGTCTTGTTCTGCAAAATAAGTTCCATGAGGGTCTTTTGGAGTTGAAATAATTATTCCACCTTGTAGCTATTGGGGTGATGAGCTTTCTTCCACCCAGGGCCGCCTTATTTTGTTGGAATAAACAGCGGAACTATTTTGTAGTTCCATAGGCTTGTACCTTTGGCTCTGTATGTCCTTTGTGGCCAAAGGTTAAGTGGTACAACATCTAAAATGTGAGGGGAAGGTTAAATTCCATCACTGTGCAGCAACGAAAAACCGTCGACGAACTCACTTTTGGTCGATGTACATATTCAGTTTTTTTTAAGCTCCTCCTCTGTCAACTCAGGTCTGGTGGTGAATCAGCGGCAAAATGCTCAAAAGCTGCCTCGTAGTGCGCCCTTTGTCAGTGGTGCAATGATAATTTTGTCAGAGAGACTGAACTCAGCAAGATGTCGTTTAGGTTCCTTGCTAGTAGCCGCCCCGTTTGCTTTTCCATTAACTCCCTACATGCGAGAGTTGCCGCCTTTCTCTCCAAAGTATTTGGAATCGATCCAATAATAGTGCAGCCAGGAACAGACCTTCTGTGGGACGTCCAATGGTCAGCAGTGGTGGCTACAAGGTCAATTTTTTTTGTAAGATGGCCTGACTTCATCCTTAACCTGCCAAGAAAGGTAGATTGGATAGAAATATCTATAAAATATTTAGTTAGTAATAAATCGTCTAATTAAAACAGTGAGATGCTTAGTAAGAAATTTCATATTCATAAATATAATGTATTTTTATGTACATTAGGGTTGTTCTTATTTTCAAATGTTTGAATGTTAGCAACATTGTGGATTTTCGGTTTCTTGGTGATAAAAGAAGACGACATACAAAGTTTGAACAAAATCGGTCAACATTACGAGGTCGCGCAACGAGGTCAAAGATTTAAAAATTTAGTAAAAATATAGCTTTCCGCAAATTTCTTCAAATGAGGACGTTACAGACTTCAATAATAATTATTAATTAAAGGAAATCTAATTTACTACCAGACGTATGTTTGATGTTTTTTAATAAAACAAAGTTTTCAGTAAAAACAAAGCAAGAAAGGGAGTGTGTAATGTTAGCATATTTCATAGCTTTTTTGTATCAATTACTTCACTCGCCTAAAATTGATCTTTTGATATGAGAAATACGATTACCATTGGTAATTGTTAGTGTTACCTGGATAGAAAGAAAAAAAGAAGGGAGAGAAGTGAGGCAAAATACTCTCTCCTTTCTCTTTCTATCCAGGTAACACTAACAGCCGTTACCAAATGGTAATCGTATATTCTCATATCAAAAGATCAATTTTGGGGAGAGTACGTATTTGCTTATATCTCTTAAAGTATAGCGATTTTTAGAACACCAAACATATCAAATGAAAGCTTGGTTAACCAGCTTTAATATTTTGGTATACTAAATCATGTCAATTTAATAAGTAGAGAGTTATATGTACATTAAAAAAAGCCTATCTCGCGTACAAAATGACGCATATAATGGATTATAAATGCGTCAGAGACAAAGTAAAATTTGAGAGGATACCTTGACGCAAATCTAAGAAACACATTATTATTTATTTTTTTCATAATCGATTTCTTATAGGTCAATACAGGCTCTGAATCATATGATGTAAACTCAGATTGTACTGAATTCTGAATTGATAGAATGCAACCAAGGTCATTTTTGGATTTATCATCTAAAGTTTTACTAAACTTAAAAGTACTATTTTACTCTGAAGCGAACAAGTCATCTTCTACAGGCGAGTGAAGTTAATTGATACAAAAAAGCTATGAAATATGCTAACAATACACACTCCATTTTTTTCTTTGTTTTTACTGAAAACTTTGTTTTATTAAAAAACATCAAACATACGTCTGGTAGTAAATTAGATTTCCTTTAAATTAATAATTATTATTGAAGTCTGTAACGTCCACCATTTTGAAGAAATTTGCGGAAACTATATTTTTACTAAATTTTTAAAACTTTGACCTCGTTGCGCGACCTCGTAATGTTGACCGATTTTGTTCAAACTTTGTATGTCGTCTTCTTTTATCACCAAGAAACAGAAAATCCACAATGTTGCTAACATTTCAAACATTTGAAAAATAAGAACAACCCTAATGCACATAAATATAGTTTTTAAAATTTAAACGTTATATGTACCTATGTTTTTAAATTGATTTTTTAAATCAAATAGCTCATCTCTAAAGAATACTTATTTAGTCTTTTGGTCAATGTTTTTCTGCAAGGTATTTTGAAATCCGGATTAAGTGATTTAAAGAGGGTATGGTGGCCTCGTCCTCGCTGTCCCATAAAGGCTTAAGGCCCTCAGCGACCAGACCACCTATGCCTGCTGAGTCTGCTCCTTTGACAAGTCTTGTGCACCTCCTTGGGGAGGATGGAGTCCGGGTCAATTCTTTCTGGACTTTTGCCTTGGGTTTAAATCTGTTTAAGGAGACGACATCACTGTGGGGTGTTTGGACTTGTAGTGTTTCGTTAAATTTACTCTAGAGTCACTCCAAACAATATTGAAGCCTTAATTTATGAAATTTAAAAAACCTTATGAGGAAAGATTCAGAAGAATAAAAAATTACTATTTTTTAAAAAGTTTATGAACTTCCCTCTCTATGTACTGCATCTAACCCAAACATATCCTCCAATAAAATGAAGGAATGTTCTAGATATAATTAAAAAGTCTGTTATGATTGATCATGCATTTAATTTAGGGCAACTTATCTTCTTATATCTACATATACTAAAAAACAAATAATTCCATCGTTCGTTCGTTTCCCTGTATCTCCGGCCGATTCATTAGATCTTGACGAAGTTTCTGTGAATAGTTTTTAAAGCTCAGGAAGTGTTTTAGGTGGGTTGTAAACTCCTGGAAAATTCGTCATCGCCATGCTTATTTTATTCGCCAAAACGTTTTTTGTAGAATTTTTTAAATTGCCAAGTTAGGTTTTGACCAAACTTTCTGTGGATGATTTTGAGTCGGTAAGACGTGTTTTGTATTATTTGGTGTTTACCGAAACGTTTGTTTTCCATATGATTACTTAAAAAAATATATACTTTTTAGATATTGAGGCTCAAAACATTTTACGTCACATAATTACATATATGTAGATATAAAATATATTTTATATAATATTACATATATGATTATATATAATTTAAAACAGTAAAAATATGGATAAAACAACAAATAAATAAAAGTGACGTACGCGACAGGACAAGGTAGAGAATGGGTCCAAGAATGGATCCTTGTCTCATTCCATACTCGACGAGGAAATAGTCAGATTTGATGCCGTTCCACACTATAGCTGCCAACCGCCTGTGAGTATGAATAGAACCACTTAAGCTGTGTGCCAGCAATCCAAGATTACCCACTTTGTTAAAAGCTGTAGCTGATTGACAGTGTGAGGTCGAATACGAAGACATTAACAACCTTTTCCTTCGCTCGGCCTCAAATAACTTTGCAAGTGCGGCGGCCAGCGCAGCCGTGGTAAGCGGCCTTCCTGATCCAAACTGGGTGTTCGGAAGAGCCCCATCTTAGCCTCGAGGTTGGAGTTTACGATGGTCTCCAGGACCTTGGAGAGAGCCGGAGGATTCAAATTGACCTGTACGATGCTGGGTTTGCCGCGGACTTGCCCTTGAAAATGGGTAGCCCATTGGACATCTTTAGTGCGGTCCAGAATGGTTTCCTGACGCCAGTGATCTATTCACAGGATGAGCGATTGGTCCGGCAAGCACTTTTGATACCTTTCTTGAGAACGGAGACGGGTATCCCGTCGATACCCAGGCCTCAGTGGCCCTCATCCTTTGATAACCTTCACAATCTCTTCGGCCCCCGCGAAGAGAACGGCGCCGACGACTGGGCCACGAAGACGAAGGGGGAGGTCTTCACGGAGTTTTTTTTACTTTGCCAATGTTAACTCGTTCATCGCGTTGCCTTTGTCTTTGCAAGCACTGTTCAATGTGTGGATTCCACCCACCCTCGATAGAAGCTGGAGGAAACACTTGAACTACTTATCTTGAATCATCTTTATGTTTCTTTCGCTATTTACAACTTTTAAGCTCTATATAATGCGACAATAAGATGCCATACCGTGAAGGAAGTTTCATCCATTCCATCTTTTTCGTGCCATTCCAAGCAAGTTAAATATAGGAGCAGAGTTTCGGTTCACAGATTTTTTAAGCTTGGCCGCTGATCTACATCACATTAAAGAATGTTTATTTTTTTATTTTTTCGTATGTTATAATCTGGTTGCAGAGTTCTTTATTATTTCTTACAGTATTTGATTTGGAATGCCCATCCTTTCTTGGTCAGGTAACTTTCAATCTCCAGACTTGAAGGAATCATACATCCATGTAAATACTAAGTTTGGCTCAAACTTTTTCGCAATTTAAAAAAAATCCTTTTGATAGCTTTTCATAGTAGAGCTTCGATCTTGCTGGCACATTTATAATTACTCACCAGCCCATTTCCACGTTGGCGGTGCTTAATCCAGGATTTTGATGGAGAGAGCCGCAAAGCGAGATGAAGCACCCATCATGATGGCCTTAGATCTTCTTCGACTACGTAGTCATTTGTCGTAATTTTGTGAAAGTAAAAAAAATATATTTTGTCTGGCAGATTGTATTTAAAAAAAATATTATTTACATAGATAATGGGAGCTTTTAAATATTCGGGAATATATCGTTGTTTATTATTATCTTCTAATTATTAGAAAAATGGGCCAATCGGCAAATGCATGCAAAATATTAT
The DNA here is from genome assembly GCA_013387185.1 of Caligus rogercresseyi. NCBI lineage: Eukaryota > Metazoa > Arthropoda > Copepoda > Siphonostomatoida > Caligidae > Caligus > Caligus rogercresseyi. The sequence goes on from CP045897.1 coordinate 26,482,999, forward strand.
TCAATAAAAATCCACAATTCATGCAAGGATTCTGGAATTTAATAAGCATCCCTGAAATTTGTAATTGGTTTCTAAATTTTGAACTATTAGCATCACCCATTACTTGATTGTAAAGTTATTTTATTCCATGAAGAGGGAAGGTCTTCACGACCAAATTGTGTACAGTAAAATATTTCGTGTCGAGGCAATTTACTCTAAATGACAAGATCCCCAAATCTCTTTATAAAAGGTTTTTTTTTTCTTTATTGATATTTTGTGTAATTGTATATAAGTACATATATTAATAAACATTTTAGTTTACAGTTATTACACAAAAAATTCAAGTCACATTAATAACAAAATAAATAAACAATGGTATACATTTCACAAAACAAAAAAACACAACAAAATGGTTATATAAAAGTCATAACAAAAAATCTTAATTTTCTGTAAAAACGTAAAAGCATTTTGAGGTCCTTCGCTACATTCACATAGCAGGATGGGTAGAACTTCATCACCTCTCCAGCAAGCTTCCACCGCTCTCCTGACGTCCATGGAATCTTGATACTGAGAGCCGAATACCGAACGCCCCGAGATCAAGATCCCCCTCAGTTCGTCTTCCCGATGATCCTCTGTGGCTAAGCTCCGCCAGTAGACTTTTACTTTTATGGCTCTCGTCTGATAAAGCTTTGTGAAGATTATTAGAAAGACCGAAGATATTATAGGAGCAATATGAGCATCTTTTATAAGTGTATATTAACTTTTATTTATTCTGTCAAAATCTTGAGGAAGGACAACCATAAATGTATGATATTGAATTAAAAATCTTTTTTTAAATAGACTTTATTGATATTTTGTGTAATTAAATATAAATATATATATAACATTTTAGTTTAAAATTATTACACAAAAAAAGTCATCACACATTAATCCTCGACAAAGAAAACACATACAAAACAAAAAGACAAGTAAAGGAACAAAAGTCAACATAACTTAAATCAGAGTCTTTGTAAAAACGTAAAAGTCGCTTCAGGTCGATCTTTGCATTCTCGGCGCAGGAAGGGAAGAATTTAACCAGGTAACCCGCGAAATTCCAACGTCCTGCCGAATTCCCTGGAATCTTGATGCCGAGGGCAGAATAGCGAGCCGCCCCTGATATCATAACCACTCTCAGGTCATTTCTCTGACCAGATCTCCAGGAACTGAGCTGTAAGCGCTTTCCAGAAACAACTCTTTGAATGGAGGACAATATTCTACTCTTCCAGCGATTTGGTAAGTTTAGAGCTTTTAAATAGTGAACCGCAATTTTATCAGCTTCTTCTCTTGCGTTCGACTCAAAACTCATCCTCACGTGCCAAGGAACTGGGGCAAGATGATAGGCTGCGGCTCTTTTTAGCTGAAAGAGGAACTTTCCACAGTTAAAGATTGATTTTTCTGAGAGATCATGAAGAGAGATCACGTTTGTGGAAATGGCCAATCTTTCTAGTTGTTGTGGAGAGTCTAAATTTGTAAAAAAATATTGTTTGTGACTATTAGATCAGATGATATCAATGATGGATGATTGGCAAAAACTTGGTTTTCCTTTCCGCAGAATCCTTTGAATCGTAGCGAAGACGGGTGAGAATGTCGTTAGAGTAGTCCGTGCCTAGAAACAGCACATTGTAAGCCCAGCTCGAAGAAATATAAGCCCTCCACTCCACATCGGGGTTCTTTGTCAAGTCAATGAAGACTTTTTGATAAATTTTGGGGATTATTTTTGCGAAAACTGACAAACCTCCATCAAGCTGTGCCCTGGGACGTTGTAGAGAATGTAAGTATTTCCTATAGAACAGTTTTTCCAGCCATACATTTTCCTCTCTGATAGCTTTTTCAGCGAGCCAAGGAACGGCGGAAGATTTGTAAAGTATTCTGGGTACAATTAAGTAGTTATAAACTTCTACTCTTTTTGTAAATTGAATTTCCTCCATCTGGGAATATTGCAGTTCATAAAGTTAGATATACTTGTCCAGTTGGAATCCAAGGGGCCATTCCTCCCACAAAGATACCCAAGATTTCAACGCTCTCCTTGATGTTCAAGTCGGAAATATTTACGTTAGAATCCGGGAACTATTTTCCCAGTGGTAACACAACCGTCTTCTTAAATTGACAAGTAGTCCCGACCTTTTCCCAAAAGATCCAAGAAAGTTAATAATTACTTGAAGTCGTTTGATGAGCTGGACTTCAGACTTGCTCTCTATGTATATGGTTATGTCATCTGCATACATGTCTAATATGAGTTTTGACGACCCTAAGCAAACTCCAAATCCACCATGTTTTTTGACAATGCTGTTACTTAGCTCCCACAGCCCCACCGCAAACAGAAGTGGAGCAGAAGGGCATCCCTGGAGACAACTCCTCTTTAAATCGATGCTGTTACTCTCTAAATTGCCCATGGTAATAGTAGAAGTGCCATTGACTAGAAGAGCTCTAATTAGGTTAAAGTACCTTTTTAGTCAAAGTCTTTTCACCGCTCGCAAATGTGTCCATGCTGAATAGTGTCTAATGCTTTAGAGAAGTCTACTGCTAAAATAGCCCCGTAGGTTCCTCCTGCATTGACTGCTTCGATGACGCATTGAATATTTCTCGAAACATGGAAATCTTCCTGCCCTTTAGAAATCCCTTTTGATGAGGCCGAGCTTTACATTTAAAAGGGGCTCTATTTCACGAGCAATGACGCCCGATAAAACTCTATAACTTTCATTAAGGATTGTTATAGGCCTCCAATTATTAACATCCGAATCTTTCTAACATTCTTACATGGAGTATAAAAGAACAAGGATCTAGAGGATAATTTGAATTGTGCCGTAAATCGCTTTCCGGAAACAATTTTAGAAATAGAGTATAAGATTCTTCTCTTCCAACTCTCAGTTGAATTTAATTATTTATGTAGAGATTTGCGATTTTGTCCGCTTCCTCTCTTGTATTGGACTCAAAGTTCATCCTCACGTGCCATGGGACGGGGACAAGATGATTTTTGCCGCTTTTTTCAACTCAAACAGAAACTTTCCACAGTTGAAAATTGACTCGAGCTCGATAGCCGTGCGTGCTAAGGCGTGTTCAACTCTCAATGTTGGGGGCGCAGGTTCGAATCCCGAGAGGGGATGGTCATTTTGGTCTTCCTCATTAATAAGATCCTAGGTCGGATAGAATAATTTTAATGCTATAATGCTCATTTATATCCTATTGGATGCAATTCTATCGAACCATATAGGCAATTTTTTTTTACTCTTTTGATATATCAGTAGAGAGATCTGGTTTGATGATATAGTAACCTGTTCCAGTTTTAGTGGGGCATCCAAAAAAAAATTCTAGTACTGTTTAACCAAATTATATCAATGATAGAGGATTGACAATATCTTGGTGTTCCTATCCAAACGATCCTCTGAATTGTGGCAAAATAGGGGGACAACCTTTTAAAATGTCGTTGGAGAAATCCTTGCCAATACAGAGTACATTGTATGCCCAACTAAAAGCCATCCACTCAATGTCGGGGTTCTTCGTTGGTTGGAAAATAAATATTCTATAAAAAAAAATATCTACTTGCACTACGAAGACCCAAGAATATGTTGGGAGGAGAACTTTCGGCTCTCTCAAAAACTATTCTCATAATCTATCAAAAAGTTTTTTGTCTTTATTTGGTATACAATATATATGTCGTGCCCGATGAAACTGAGGGTTCAAACTTTCATAAAAATTCCCTGAATTGAAGCTAAAAAGGGCGAAAAAAATTCCAAGTCTAAATTAGTTAAAAGAGTACCCATGTAGAACCAATTGTAAAATTGCGAAGAGGTAAAAAAATTATCCAGTCCCTGTTATAAAGTACACCCCTCTTCTGCTCGACTCTTAGATGATATTTTGGTATAATTTCAATAAGAAGACAAAGCCCACCTCTTACACAGGTTTGGGACGCTTCAATGAGGGTATATATCTCCAGCCAACACTCTTCTTCTTTAAGTGCTAATTCAGCGAGATATAGGATAGATATGACCTTATACAAAAACAAATTAATCTACACGGGAATTATACAGTTCCACTCTTTTTAGAGATAAGTTGCGCCATAGTCTAATTTGCCCATATATCTTCGTGCTTATTTGTGTCCAGCTAAATTTTGAGACTCCGTTTCTCATCCATTCAATGCCTAGAATATTGACAGACTCAACGACCCTGCAGCTCTGGACCAAAAATGAGCGGATTCCAAGATCCCAATGGAAGTATAGCAGTTTTACTTTTATTTATTGCAAGGCTTGTTATGCTCTCAAATTTAATTAAGAAATGATAAAATTTATCCTCTTTATAAGTTACAACTTCGAGTTTGCCTCAATCTTCCAGTAAATATATTTTTTATGTTTTCTTTCTATTTTTTTATATTTATTGAAAGAAGCGTGTCTTGACCCAGATTTTTATTATGTCTTGTATTAATGAAATCTTGAGTATTAGCAGTGTTTCTTTCGTTTATACATTTTTTTTAAACTCCATATAATGAGACATAAGATGCCAGTATTGTAGAGGAAGTTTCATCCATTCCATCTTTTTCGTGACTATTCCAAGCAAGTTAAATATAAGAACAGAGTTTCGGTTCATAAATTTGGTTAAGCTTGGCCTTTGATCTACATTGATGAATGTTTATTTTTTATTTCTTCGTATGGTAGAGTATCGTTGTTTATTTCTTTAAGTATATAATTTGCAATGCCCATCCCTTCTTGGTCCGGTAGGCTTTCATCTTCATGGCTTAAAAGAATCATAGTTCCATGTAAATACCAAGTTTGGTATTTTTCTTTGTCAAACATTTTTTGGAATGAGATAGATTGATGTGAGAATAAAACTCATTTCCAAACAGCTTCTAAATTTCTTTTTGGTGAAGCCGTGCTTTGGTGTGCCGTCAAAAATCATATGACATAGTATAAAGAAATAAATTCGGATATTTATTTACTTCTTTCTTTAGGGCTGATGTATTTATTAAGGATTTAATTGGCCCAGAATCTCCAACTTAATGTAATATATGGCCTTCAACATAAACCAAGCTTAGTGTATTGGTCCAGGGAGCTCTATGTTGAGTTGTTTTAAATTTGAGACGGATAAAAATGTAATGTTTAAAAGCTTTTTTTCACATTTCAATTTTACAGAATGTACATAAATACAAAAAACCAAAGCTAATATGTTAAAATGAAACACAAATAAACATTGTAGTTTAAAATTTTAGCATTGGAGAAGAACTAAAACATATTTTACGACGATAAGAACTTAAAACTTAAAAGACAAATAAATAATATCGAATCATTTAAAATATCGCACAAGAAATATTGAATAAACTTTCGTGTCTTAAAAAGCACTTAAAAAATTATAAATATTGTTCGGCGATGATTGAAGGATAAAGATGGATAATATTGGATCTCCTTAGACGCATAGGACCATAGTTCATTCTGAAGAGAGGGAATCTTCAATTCCAACGCACCATACCTAGCCGCAGCCGAGAGAAGCACACTTCTTAGCTCGTACGGATGAAGAGGGTCCCACGATGTAATTTTCTTCGCAATTAAAGCCTTCGCGTTCAAAATAGCGAAGTTTATGGCTTGGTGCACGACGATTTGGCATTGTTGCCCATACCAAATAAAATAATTGCTTTGGAGTATTTGTCTGCCGATTTTTTTCCAGACCTTTTACATTTAGAATTACAAATCGCTTAAGAAGCCCCACTGCCTAACACTCTACAAAAGCATGAATAGTGGAATTATATATTCTGCCACAGTCCTTACAGGACTTCCAAAACTTGATGCAATCTGCAGATATTTGTAACTGCGAAGTAAAAAATTACCATCCTATATTTTAGAGAGCAAACCAGTGATTCTTTTTCTCCATTTTTCCGGGAGGTCGAGCAATTTAAATATTTATTTGATATATTTGCCACTTCTTCATTATAAGAAAATTCCGACAACTTAAGATGCCAAGGTTTGGAACACCATGGAACTTTGCGGACCTTGACAAGGGAAATAAATTTCCATCTCGGAAATTGTTTGAGTTTGAGGAGACCAGAGACCTAAAGGGAGGACAGCAGTCTTTTTCAAGTTAAGTTTCATCCCAGAAACGACAGAGAATTTATTAAAATAAGAAATAATAGTCTCTATTCTTTTACGCAATTGTGGTACAGAATTGCCCTCAATCATGATAGTAATGTCATCAGCATAAAGATCGACTAGGTGAGTCTTTCTTCCAAAACATACACCAAACCCATTATACTTCCGCACTAATTTTCGATATAATAGCTCCATTGCAGAAACAAAAAGTAATGGTGACATAGGACAACCTTGCCGACAACTCCTACCTAAAATAATGGACTCACTCTGTACTCCTTCAATATTAAAAGAAGAAGATCCGTTAAAAAGAAGTGCCCGTATTGGATTAAAAAAGCGTCTGGGTAAAAGTTTCTTAACTGCCTCAAAAATATAACTATGTCGAATACAATCGAAGGCTTTACTAAAGTCGACTGCTATAATTGCTCCGACCTTTCCTCTAGTCCTTGTCGAATCAATGGCAGCTTGGATATTCCGGGAAATATCGGATATGCGTCTTTTGCTCAAAAATCCTTTGTGACCCATGCTTAATTTTTTATTCAAGATGGGCTCAATCTGCTTCGCTAGAACTCCCGCCAAAATTCGATACGCCTCATTCAATATGGTCAACGGCCTCCAATGACTAATGCTCGTCCCATTTCCTTTCTTGGGATTAAAGCTATTCTACCCCTAGTAAGAGCAGAAGGGAGCCTCCCCTTTGTTTCCATCTCTTCTCCAAATTTTAGAAGATAGGGAACTATGTCACGAGTACATAGTGTGAAAATTTTCCCTTTGATGTTATCTGGCCCGGACGCCTTGCCATTGTTATAAAATCGTTGGATATAATGTAGTATATTGGCGTAGGAAAACACTGTACAGGAATGAACTTTTTTAGCCCTTGGAAAATGGTACCTTGGACCTCCAACACATTCTTGAAATTTTTTACGAAAAACATTGAGGATTTGGCGAGAATCAGTGATAGTTTTGCCGTCAATAAGGAGCTTTTTTATCCTTTTTGCAGTAAAATCTTCTCGCGGCAGGAGTTTTTTCAACCGAGCCGTTGGATTTTGTTCTATTTCAACTTCCTCCTCATTTCTCCTTCGGCAATTCCGCAATTGCGAAGTCATTTGAAATACTTGAAGTTAGTTGTCTGGTAAAAAGTGCTCCATTTTCCATTATAGCGTCAATTTCTCTCGTCAACTGATTCATAAGAGTATACTTCTTTTTATAAAAACTAATGTAGTATCACGAACTATTTTAATAAAAATGTTGTATAATTTTTTAGCAGAGAGCAATGGGTTAAAATAAAATAAAAGCCTATTTGACAATTTTATTTTAAAATCTTCTAAACTAATGACCCACTGAGGTATTCTAAAACTTTTCTTTAAAGGAGCAGTAAAAAATTCTAAGACGAGGATGCGGTGATCAGATGAGGGAATGAATGTATAGTATGCTTTTTTAGCGCAGGCATATAAAGAAGGAGACAGTAGAGCATGATCAATTCCAGAATATTTTTTGCCTCCTCTCCAGGAATACCCCTGGTTTGTTTCGAACTTTATAAAAACATCTAGCAGGTTCAACTGACGGGTCAACTTCAACCAAAAATTTGCATTAGGATACGACACAGTTTCTCTGTACAAACCAACGTTGAGGTCCCCTATCAAGATTGTGGACTGCAGATTGCTTTTGAGGTTATTAATCATAGCTTGGAAAAAAGCCGAACATTTGACATTCGGACCGTAAGCATTGATAATATTAAATGATACGGAGTTGCACATCACTACAATCCAGTGCCATTCACTTTTATATCTATATTCTCTCATGCACTTCGATTCCCCAAGGCTTTAAAAACAAGGTGCCAATTCCTCTCCTTGGGTAGTTGCAGTAAAGTAACAAGAGTACTTAGCAGGGACACACAAACCACATGAAGAAGGACACGACGCAGAAACTAGTGAACGAATGTCCTGCAAGCAAATAATATCAGGCTTCATACCTAAAATCCTCTTCATCATCGCATGTCTAGATCTACGATCCCTTCCACCACATGAGTTCAGTGATACAATCCTCTTTACACCCATGTTCCTTACAATCTCATTTGACAAAGGCTTATTAGTATTAGAAATCATTGTATTAGCTAAAAAAGAGCGTATCAAGCAAACAATTAAAGTTATTCCTTGTTTCTATGAACTTTTAGGAAACTTCTCTTATCTGGTGATAAGCCCGACTCTTGAGCATTTTAGGCATTGACCCAGATCTGGTTCGATGAGATAGGGCAATACTAGACGGCTTCTGTTGTTTGTTAAATATGTCACTGTCCTCTTCTTCACCGAGGTTGCCGATTGACTCTGATCATTCTTCCTACCCACAAACGGTGGTTCACCTACTGTTTCGTCACGTGCATCTTCATTCGGAGGATCCCCATCTCTATCCTCAGCCCTATCATTTCTTGCGTCCTTTTCTACTTTATTGGATATGCCCCTCCTCCTAGGTGAAGCCTCTTCGGTAGTTGTATTTTCATGCTCCTTATCTATTCTCATTGTATGCTGAGGGTCGGACTCAATGCTGTCAGCTGTCAAGTCTTTCCCAATTTCCATTTTCATTGTATTGCAATGGTCTCGCCATTTTACTGGGCTGTATGTGCACTCTTTAGAAAAGTGACCCACCTTAAAACATCTTGCACAGTATTTCTTTTGCCCTAAGTACGAAACTCTTGATTTCATCCCCTAATGGGAAGGAAGCCAGGGATCTCACGTTTTGGAGTCACTTTCACCGAAAAGTTCCCATTCATCAGGCCTTTGAGTCTACCTTCCTGGAAGCTGCACTCTTTAACAGGGCTGAAATGTCTCCATACTCCTTGAGAGCACTACAGATATCATCTCCAGTGACGTCCTCATGTGGAGCGTGGATTATGACATTTCTGCCATACACAAAGGATTCCCATCCTTGTCCTTACGTTGAGCCCGAAGACCTCTTACTACTCCTTTGATTCCCCTATTATTGCTATTGGGGTTTCTTATGAGGAATCATCCTCAACATCAGCAAAGGAAACTCCTATGTCTATCTCTCTTTTCAAGTCAATCAAAACAATATTTTATAAAATGGTTTTAGTTAAAACGTTAGCAGCTCCGTTAGAAGTCCGACATTTGGAGTATTCTTTTTCAAGGTTTTTTATAACTTTGATATACTTTTTGTCCTTTAAAACCCATTTAGGGAATATAAAATGGATGTTGGCGTAAAACATTGTAAATCTATTTCGATTAATTTATGATCTGATAGGGGCTCTGGAAGATAAAATGATGACTTGATATTATGTACAAGAGATGATGAGGCCAATGCTTGGTCAATTCTCGACTTTTGATATCCTCTTGACCGAGAAAAACTATTCGGAAGAACTTATCCATAATGTTAATTAGATTCAATTTAAAAATGATGTGCTTCAATATTGTACAATTAGGATAGTTCCTAGGAGGTTTATCTAAGTCAACATTAAGATCCCCTAGTAGTAAAAGCGTAGTAGAGCTATTTTTAGAACTATTTGCCAGGGCTTGATAAAAAGGGAGACATTTTTCGTGGGTGCATATGCATTTAGGATATAAAAACGGCACCGTTGGAAGAAATTCGAATTTTGTGCCTATCACTACGGAAGGAATATTCTTTGACTAGGGATACAATTTTGATTTCTTAGTTATAAAGGTTAAAACACATCTATTCGAATCAGATCCAATGAAATAATAATTATATCTCTTAGGTAAACAAAAAGGACAGTTAGGGGTGCAGGATGAGGAAAGTTTGATGAAACATCTTGAAGGCAGATAATATCCGGCTCCAATTATAATAACTGATTCATGAGGGCGTGTCCTCTTCTTCGATCCTTCCCTCCCTCGTGTTGAGGGAAATCACTTCCGTATTTCTAAATTTGATTGCATTTTGGAGATAACCCTTCTGAGAAAAAGTCAGTTATTTTTTATTGCATTTATTAAAGATTAGAATGAGGATTAGACTTTAGGGTGTTTTAGAGGATTCTTGACATGTGAAATGTCTGAATCGGGTTTGTTTCTTTCCCCACCGATTGCGCACGGGTTCGACCAGTTAAAATATTATTAAGGTCAACAACACACCTATATTTTCTTCTTATTAAAACTTTCCGGGACCACAACATCTTGATCTGACATGGCAATACTGTCATTAATTACTTCAGTATTCTCTGTTATATGATTAATATGTTCGGTTTGTATACTAATGCCTTGGGACGGAGTTGCTGCCCTATTAACCAAGCTTTTAATACTTTATCCGCCGCTTGATCATTTTGAAGATGATTGAGTCCGTCATTAACTATGTTAAGTTTAGATGGGTTTATTTTATTGTTTTGAAATGTTGACTTAAATGTTTGAATAGGTCATTTTCAGGGCCAATCGTGATCCTGTATAACTTTGACGAATTTATGATATGACACTCATATACATGATATAAGTCTACTATTTACTCTCAGTATATGAGGCTCTTGTGTCCAATACAAAACCAGCATTTTTTCTTTATTAATAAACTAGCGGATGTTACCCGGCGCTGCCCGGGATTTCCAACTTGACAATAGTGTTTGGAATTTAAAAAAATCATACGAATAGTTTTAGTGATGTCATCGCATGTGATTTTGTTATATGGAAAACAAAAATTCTACGAATAACCGAATACCCCAATACACACCTTACCCCAATTATAATCTATATAACATTGGTTCTAAACCCAACTTTGCAATATTAAGAAATTTAAAAAAATCGTCTTAATCAATTTGATTTGGAATATATTCAATAATTACTTCATAGTACATTATTTGATTTTTCCGTAGCGGATGTTACCCGGCGCTGCCCGGGATTTTCCAACTTGACAATAGTCTTTGGAATATAAAAAAGATCATACGAATAGTTTTACAGATGTCATCAATTGTGTTTTTTCATGCTAAAATCAGTTCCTTACAAAGACATCATTGAGTCTTCATTGCCATTTTTTCGGTTTTATATTCCTTACGGCCGATTATTCAAGCATCGTAAAAAGAAGAAATCACACGCATAGTTTCAGTGGTGTCATCGCATGTGACTTTTCATATTAAACAAGCTCCTTAAAAAGTCGTCATTGGGTCTTCATTGCCATTTTTCCGTTTTGTATTCCTTAAGGCTGGTTATTTAAACATCGTAAAAAGAAAAATCGCACGAATAATTCAGTAATGTCATCACAAGTGACTTTTCTTATTATAATCAGTTCCTTAAACAGTTGTCATTGGGTCTTCATTGCCATTTTTTCCGTTTGTATTCCTTACATCGCACAAAGAAGTAATCACACGAATAATTTCAGTGCAATCATCACATGTGATTTTTCATATTAAAATCAGTTCCTTACAAGTTGTCATTGGGTATTCATTGCCATTTTTTCCGTTTTTATTCATTACGGCCGATTATTTAAACATCGTAAAAAGAAGAAATCATACGAATAATTTCAGTGGTGTCATCCTACTTTTCATTTTCTTAAAAAGTTATAATTGGGTATTCTTTGCCATTTTTTCCGTTTTGTATTCCTTAAGGCTAGGTGTTTAAATATCATAAAAAGAAGTCATTTTTGCATCATTCATATGGAACATAGATTGCCTAATATATGTATGGTTGTGCTGAATATCAGAGTATTTGTTTTCTTTGCCATTTTTTCCGTTTTGTATTCCTTAAGGCTGGGTATTTAAATATCATAAAAAGAAGTCATTTTTGAATCATTTCATAGAGAACATAGATTGCCATATATATATATATGGTAGCGCTGAATAGAGTATTTGTTTGATCTCCGTTGATGGGGGAAAACAGCAAAAACTTAAGAGAGAGTACGACTTCATATATTTATCAAGAAAAGAGAGTGGTTGACATCACTCTCAATCTCTAGGCATTATTAAAATTTGATTAGCGCGATGTCTCGTTATAAAAAAGATGTTATTTCCACAAAACTTAATTTTGGGGGGGATAACGGGGATAGAAAATAACTTATTTTTAAGAAATCATGCAGAAAACGTATTTTCCGGTTAACACTGAATAAAACAAAAACATGTCTTACTACCTTACAATCATCCACAGATAATTTAGTCAAAATCTAACTAAGCAATTTTTAAAAAATGACAAAAAACGTTTTGGCGAATAAAATAAGCATGTCGATGACGAATTTTCTGGGAGTTGGCAACCCCACTAAAACACTCCCTGAGCTCTCAAAACTATTCACTGAAAATTTCGTCAAGATCTAATGACCTGTTCTGGAGATACAGGGAAACGAACGAACGAACGGAATTATTTTTTATTAGTATAGATTATAATCTATACTAATAAAAAATTATTCAACAACTTTTATGATTTCATCGGCTTGGGATTCTTTCGTTGAATTTTTACACGAGAGCTTTCTTAAGAGATGTTTGTCTTCAGATGTTTAAGGTTGCATTAGAATTTGCGACTGTGATCTCGAACACCGACTTGTTTGCTTTAAAAAAAACTCTGGGACCTTCATTATATGAGCTCCCAATCAACAATCCTGTTTAAGAAGCGATGGTTCTTCTGTTTTAGATATATCTGACGAATCAGAACTATAATCTTCAGTATCATTTGAAAATATAAAAATAAATCTGCGTTTAAAATTTTGTGGCGTATTCCTATTATTTTTGATGGTTTTTTATAATCTATTCACTGATTTCGTGTATCATTTCTCCATTTCGATTATACTGAAGAGCCTAGCGCCTCGTTGATCGGCAAGATCATATATATATATGGGTAATTCCAAAAAAAATTACTTCAATGAAATGTTGGGTTCATGGATTCAAATGAAATTTACACCATAGAATGATTAAGTCTTTTCCATTATATGTTTTAAATTTCAGTTCGAAATTTGTTGTCTGAGCAAAGTTACATGCCTCTTAAATTTGGGCTTTTTCCCGGCCAAAATCCCGGCCTTATTTTTTATTGGAAATTTTCGAGTTCCTTATGGAGTTTTTGAAAAAACCTAATAAATTGATCATATTTTAGTGTTTATATCTTATACTAGAATTGCCCATTTTGAGCATTTGAAAGCTCTACGGTAATGAAACTAAACTTTTTGTTTTTGTCTTGATGCCACTTTTTTATAGCCAATCGGCTCTCCTGATTTCCTCTTTGTTTTGGACAAAAAAACTGAGGCCTTGAGTTGATAGAAGAGACTTTTTTCTACAAAATATCAAAAATTCAGAGATGTGTTTTTGTTTAAGCCGAGAAATTAAGGATTCATTTTGGAAATTGAGTAGATCTTTTAGATTGCCTTGTCATCATCATTATTTTTATGTATTATGATGACGTAAATGGAATATTGAATTCCTCCTTATATAGAGTATATTGATATAGACACACAGATAGAGAAAGACACAGAGAGAGAGAACTATATAATTAACTTACTCCCATCCTGAAGAGTCTCGGGATCCAGAAATAGTGAATAGTGACTTTACACATCGAATTGGAATCTTTGGGCACCTGGATCGTGATAAGAGGAGGTTCTTCATGACCTATTCCTACTCATTCGTCTTCAAATATCTACCCGCCCTCCCTCCATCCCCCTCTTCCGGATCTGTCTTGGATGACTACGGAGACTCCCCTCATGAAGCCTCCTCTTACACTTCTTTTGGACTCGTCAATCACGAAAAAGAAGTCTCTCAGGCATGTTTCTTCCTCAACAAGCAAATGAAAGAGTCCTCCTCATCTTCGAGTCTCATCTCTAAAGGCTTGCAATTTGGAATGCTATCAATGTCCATGATATAATATTCTCAACCCGGATCAACCCACCATATTAGTCTCGGAGTCCAAAACAAAGGACTTCATGCATGGAAAGGAAAATTTTGGACCTCTTGATTTAAAAAGGATGGATACTTCAAGTCTTTTTCCTTCCCTTTTCATTTGCCTTCCTGGATGGGAGCCATAATTTTGACAAATTCGATCATCTTAGAATTTGGTGACTTATTACCATTCGTTACGTCGCGTTTCGACCCTAGAATCTTCAATTACACCAAGTTTTTCACATTTGAATCCATGAGAGTGAAATAAACTCCTTATTTTATTTCAAAGATTCTACAAATAATTTCAACGGAGTCCCTTTCCACTTGGGATGTTTGTTTCATCCTTATTTTATATTTACCGCATGTATTAGTACAAATACTCTGATTGATACGCCCGAAATATACACTTGATCACTCGTTCGACATCTATTTTTATACTTATATCTATACTTTTAATATTTGTTATTATTAGTGCAAAACTCAGTGCCTTGCTTTTTCATGAATTTCTTTGTTAAATATCGAGTCACTGTGGGCTGAGGTTCATTCAGGGAAATGAGAGTAATAAACACAAAAAGGAACTTTTTCCTTTTACTTCGCGTAGTTAACTTGGAAACGGAAGTGGCCAGAGTCAGATTTATGTGTTTAAAAATTATTACAGAGCAGTATCTTGTCTAAGGACTCCATTCTAGTTCCTATAAGTGAAGTAAGACAAATTATGTTTTATATAAAATCAAAACGTTTAATAATATAATTAAGTAATTAATACTTTTCTGCAATTCCTAGGCTAGACAAGATTAGGTAGGACCTTAAGTGATAAATTAACATCAAGTATACTCATGATAAGGTCAATGATAACTATTTTCATTTCAGATTTTTATTAATGGGCTATATTTATTTGTAAATTTTAACTATAGTAATAAGCATTTCTACGTTGTGATAGAATGAACATTTCATTGAAGTAATTTTTTTTTGGAATGACCCATATATATATATATATACACCTATATGTAGAGGACTTCTGGAGGTTCACTTTAGACTCGTTTTATACATAATGAATAGAGTATATGTTGCTTCTTTTAGAGTCTTTTTATTACTGAGATCATATTTACAAATATACAAGAACAAAAAGGACAGGGAGATATACATGTAAATACAGATGAAACTCACGCACCACATACTTCCCCCCTTCAGACTATTTCGGACAGTTTTCTTATTATTCTGTATGGGCCATTATAACAAGGGTCGAATGGTGACTTAATTGGGGGGCTTAATAAATAAACTTCGTTTGCTCGCATTAGTTTTTGAAGTTGGCTATTTTTTGTAAAATTATCCTTTTATTGTTGTGACTCGTGTGAATTTAAATTTACAGCTCCTCTCAAAAGGAAAATTGTCCCAATAGAACGAAGGGGTGGCCGTAGAGTTGTTGAGCTGGAGATAACTTATCGCCATTCTTAGATGTTGTCCTCAAGTCTAAAAGAATACTAGGCAAAACCTCTACTCAATTTAGTCCTAAATCAACAATTTTACATCTAATGGTCTCCTTCAACGTCCTATGCTCCCTTTCGATCAGGCCATTACTATGTGGATGCTATGGAGATGTTAAAATATTTTTTATCTGAAAATTGCTCATAAATTTTTCCCAAACCAGTGAACGAAACTGACCACCCTGATCTGTTGTAATTAATTTGGGATAGCCAAACCGGGATATCCAATTTGCTTTGAAAACTTGAATAATTTTTTCAGTATTTGCACTAGCAAAGGATATACCTCTAACCACTTGGTTGTCCTGTCTATTGCTGTTAAAGCAATCGTTTTCCATTGGCTTTTGGGAAAGGTCCTATCAAATCAATATTCCCGTGAAAAACTTGTGTTCGGGGGACTTAATATGGTCAAATGGAGGTTTAGTTAACCGTATTATTTTTTACCTATTACAGGCATCACATTTACCAATTTTTTATATACGAGTATATCTATTGACATATTATGCCAATAAAATTGCCCGCTAATTTTCCTTAGTGTATTTTTAATTCCTCTGTGAGATTATTCGTGAAATTTCTAACTAAGTCAGACATTAATGATTTTGGAACAATTGGTCAAGTACTTTTCGATCTCACATCATACCAAATATACTGATCCTCAATCTCAATTCTTTCAGCAAGAGGGTTAGCTAACCTTACATTCTCTTTATCTTGCTCGTCTTTAAATTGTTTCCAATCATGAAAATTTCATCGTACAAGGCCTATTCTTGATAAGAAATCTGCGGGTATATAATCTTTACCAGAAATGTGTCTTAAAATTATCCCTCTTTCGTTAATTTCCGAAAAGTATCTAAAATATTTATCTGGCCATTTTGGATTTTTAGCAAACTGGGAAGCTACCAAGGGCTTGTGATCTGTAAAACAAATTCTTTAACGTCCTTCAATCAAATGATTGAAGTGTCGCGACACATCCCTTACAGCAAGTAATTCAAGAGCAAAGGCTGAATAACGTTGTTCCCTTTCATTCAATGCTCTACTATAAAACCCCAATGGACGAAACAAACATCCCTTACCTTGTTCAAGTACCCCTCCAATTCCTATATCAGATGTATCTACGCATAGACGTATTTCTTGTCCAGGATATAATTAGTAAGAGAAGTAACTTTATCGAGTCCTTCTTTAAATTTCTTGAAATGATGATCGATTTCAGGGGACCAGCTTATTTTGGCATTAGCCTTTTTACCCTTTATTAAATTATAAAAAGGGCTTAGTAATTCGCCTAAATAGGGCATGAATCTTCTATAATAGTTACTAACTCCAATAAGTTTGTTGATATCTTTTACTGTCTTGAGAACTTCGAAATGCATTAATTCACTTATCTTTTTATCATTGGGGGTTAGTCCATTTGAACTGATTGTAAACCCAGAATGTCTACTTTTTTCTTACAGAACATACTCTTGTCAGCCTTATAGCTCAAGCCATTTTCCTTAAGAATTCCTAGTACTTTTACAATCAGATCATGATGATCATTCTCTCCCTTGGAAAATAGTAGTATGTCATCGACATATGCAAAACATCCCTCTATACCCCCAATACTCTATACCCCCCAATATCGTGTCTCCTGCATTGACCACATATATATTCAGGAGTCGAGGCGAATGTCAGGTACTGGAGGAAGCAATCACTGATCATCGTCCCGTTCTCGCACAAATTAAATGCAATAAAAGAAAGTAGCCAAGAGCGTTGTGAAGAGGAACTACAAGAAAATCCGTCAATCAGACCTTGAAGCCGCTCTGAGTCTTTGGCCATGGAATAATATCCATGAGATAGAAGATGTGGAGGGATGTCATCAATTCCTACTGCGTGGCATCACCTCAGCCCTGGACGTGGTCTCTCCTTACAAAACTATTACGGTCAAGGACGGCCGAAGTCTTTACCTTTCTTCTGACACACTAAGTCTCATGAAAGCCAGAGACCAGGCAACCGGAAAGGACTATCGAAGGCTCCGTAACAGGGTGTCCTCTATGGTTAAGAGAGATAAAATCCGTACGAACCTAGATAAACTTCTCAAAGCCAACAATGACCCAAAGGTCTTATGGGACCTTGCAAACTCAGCGTTGGGAAAGGGTCCGGGTACCCTTCCTGCCTCTCTCACAATCGAGAAAATTTCTACGGAGGGAAATAGAGAAGCAGCATCAGCTATGAATCAATTTTACATAGACAAGGTCGATAAATTGCGAGCAAATATACCACCTGTGTCTGCTCCACCCTCGAGTTGGCCTAGATCAACTTCGCCATTCTCTTTCTCCTTTGCTAGCGCGGGGAAAATCGCCAAAGTGATATCAGCCATGAAGAGCACGGAGGCACTGGGCTTGGATGAAGTTCCTGTATCAGTTCTGAAGAAAGGTTTAGATGTTCTGGCAGCACCCAATGCACATCTTGTAAACCGGTCACTTGCCTCTGGGATAGTTCCAAGTGGCTTTAAAACAGCTCGGATTATTCCTATATATAAGGGAAAGGGGAAAAGTCCAGCTGACCCATCCTCTTATCGTCCAGTCTCAATATTACCTGCCCTGTCCAAGGTGCTTGAGACGGTGGTGAAACGTGACTTGGAGTCCCATCTAGCCAAGGTGAGTGCATTACCCAATTCTCAGTTTGGCTTTCGTCCTGGCAGATCGTCTGCAGCAGCACTAGCCACTGCCCATACAAAGTGGATTCGAAGGAAGCAGGAAGGTAATGTGGTTGGGATTCTTGCTTTCGATCTTTCTTCTGCGTTTGACACCGTTGACAAGAGTCAGCTCATCCCCAAACTAAGAGCTATAGGTGTTAAAGGATCGGCATTGGAATGGTTCACATCTTACCTATCAGACGGCCAGCAATGTGTCGATTGGAATGGTACCCTGTCCGACCTTTTGAGGATGGAGTTTGGGGTGAGACAGGGGTCTATTTTGGGGCCCATACTCTATCTAGTTCTAGTGGCTGACATGCCCGATTGCTTGGGTATCGGTGAGGTGGACAACTCGGGCTACGCTGATGACACTGCCATTTGGGCTGTTGGTAGAGACCTAAACCATGTTAAGGCTCAATTGGATCTGCGAGCAAAACTTTTTGCTCAATTTGCTGCGGAATGGTCTTGTACTGAACGCTTCCAAAACTCAACTCATGGTCGGGGGTAACCTTCGCAATAAAGACTTAGCTTCGTTCTCTGTGTTGGTTGATGGAAATTTGATTCGTCCCTCGAAAGAATTGGAGCTGCTTGGAGTTACATTCGACTCAAATTTCACAACTCTTCCTCATGAGAACGGAGTTGCTAAAGCTGCCAGACAAAGAGCGACACTTATTGCAAGGCTGGCTCTCCACCTTCCTAGAGGAGAGTACTTAAGACAACTGGCAAGAGGTCTTTTAGTTGGAAAAATTTGCTACGCAGCAGCTGCTGTCATTCCCCCACGTCTTGGATGTGAGACTTGGGAAAGTCCGTCCTCTGCTGCGTACAAATCAGTACAAGTATCTATTAATGACGCGGCCAGATCCATTACAGGAATAAAGAGGACTGACCACATCCGCATTCCTGACCTACTTCGCAAAGCAGGTCTTCCGTCAGTGAATGAGATCGCCGTGATAGCTGTAGCCCTATAAACATGGAAAGCTTACTCCAGCTCGGATGGAGGGTGTGGTGAGAGAAGTCTCATCGGCAAAACCATTTTTTCCTCACGCACCAACCTACCATCAGAAAACAACAGGTCGAGCCGATCAAAGTCGCTGGGCATCATCCCCTGTCCACTTAAAGTAAAGGAAAAAACGTTTTCCGCCT
Organism: Caligus rogercresseyi; assembly: GCA_013387185.1. Classification (NCBI taxonomy): domain Eukaryota; kingdom Metazoa; phylum Arthropoda; class Copepoda; order Siphonostomatoida; family Caligidae; genus Caligus; species Caligus rogercresseyi. The sequence goes on from CP045897.1 coordinate 26,502,169, forward strand.
TCGCCGCCGATCTGTGGAATTCGTTTCCCGAGCTTAGGTCCGCCCCCACACGTGGTGCAGCAACGGTAGCTGCCAAAAACATTTCTAAAATAGCGCCAATATAAAGTCCTCTTTTGTTTTTGTCAAATGGCTTTGCTTTATCATTATTTTTTTTTATGGATTTTATTGTACAGGGTGGGGCAAACTAACTTCCTTTTTTAAAATTTGTGGCATTTGGTGTGTATTGTAGTGGAGAAGTGAGTGTGGGCTCATTTCAAAGAGGCAGGCGTAAAGTTTTCTTGGAAATACAGTCAGTCACTATCATGCGTTGGAGCAGAGAGGAGCGTGCGTTTGCCGTGGAGGCGTATTTTTCCAACCATCAGTCTGTGATTGCAACCCAGTGCTCTTTTTGCACTCATTTTAATGTTGCACCTAGAGGCCCTGTTCCGGACCGGAAGTCAATCATTGCATGGTTCAAAACGTTCAGAGAAACCGGGAGTACAACACAACAAAGAATTCGTATAGCTAGGCGCGTCAGAACACCTGAAAACATCGAGGCCAATAACGCGTTATGTTAAATGCTACAGGATTTTTTTCTCCCGCAAATTGAAGAATTAGACCTAGGGCAGATTTGGTTTCAACAGGACGAGAGAAACGGCGCACACCTCAAGGGCTTCAATGAATGTTTTGCGAGAACACTTTCCGGGGCGCCTGATTTCAAGAAGAGGCGATTTGGAATGGCCAGCCCGGTCACCCGACTTATCCCCTTGTGATTTTTTTTGGTGGAGTTACTTGAAATCCCTAGTTTATGTCAACCGCCCAACAAACCTGGCAGATTGAAGGCCAATATCAGAGAGGAAATAACCAATATACCCGCCGATACGCTGGCAGGTAATGGAAAGTACCAAAAATAGGTTTGTCCAGTGTATCGATTCTGGAGGATGTCATCTAAGTGGTGTGATTTTTAAACTATGTAAAATAAAACTTTAAAGATGTGCTTTCATTATGAAACAAAAATAAAACCTTTCTGAATTACACAGCTTGTTTTATTGCCTTTGGAAAAAAGGAAATTAGTTTGCCCCACCCTGTATATATATATTTATTGTTTTATATAAGTTTTATTTATATATATTTTTTTAAACATTATCCTTTACGCCATAACTAGTTGAAAGAACTAGGTGTTATTTTTAAGGATGAATAAAGACGATTACACACACACACACTCCATCAATCATTCTTTGAAATGTACCTGTAGCATTTTTCAAACCAGGATGGTAAGCTTTAATAGATCAATTTTACTGAAACGACGGACTTACTTATTTATTTATTTATTATTATTATTTTTTTTTTTGTACACCAGTACAACATTTTATTTTCATTTATATCTACTACACGACAATAACAACAAAACTTTCAAAAAATCAAACCTTATAATAAAATTTTAACTAAAACATTAACATTTTAAACTATAGGGGGGCTCTTAAGATATTAAATAAAAAAAATTGTATATAATAAAATAATTCCTTAAAGACAATACATACAAGGACAGCAATTATGTTAATAGTTTTTCATTGTTTATAACTATTCTTTAAAATTTGGGGGTGATAACTTTTTTACAACCTCATATTCCTGTATCATCATATGATGAACTTTTATGAAAGATTAAATAATATCTATTTTTTAGTTTATTTGATGAAAAAACGGTCACTAATTAAAACTAATTAATTAAGAGCGTTTTGGCCAGTTCTTGAAGTCAAATGAAAATATTCCAGTTTAAACAAAAACTTTAAGAATGATATTATACTATTGTATAGCTGTATAAAGGGACAAAAACAATTGGTCAATGGCAATTGGTCACATTAATGTCATTGGAAAGGACGAATCTCAGGGGGAGGTTGTCCTTGTTGCGGCAGGACTTGTCCAAGTCCTGCATAACTTTGATCGCACGCTCGCAGCATTGGTTGCTTCGGGCAATATTGATGGGCGATTCATCTCTTTTCCAGTGGGTTTCTAAGCATTGAGAGCTTTTGGGTATCCATCCAGAGCAGATGATAGTTCTTCGAAATCCTCATTGCGGAACAATTGGTTGCTAAACCAATGGCCGGCCCATTGGTAAGAAATAAATGAACAGATTTTACGCAGCCTGGTTCGAGTTTCAGGCATCAGAATGAATGCAAGGAGGGCTAGAATGGCACGAGAGTTCCAGCGTGCATTGCTGATGTTAGGAATCTGCTGAAAGTTAACAAAAGGGACCTCATCTTTCTCAGTGAAGTGTCGGAAGACACGAGTAAGGTGATACAGAAATTTCATGTCGTCTCTCCAACCGCCTGTTTCCTTGATCTCAGCTTTTCCATTGCTGAAAGCTGCCTTCAATTGGTCATACTTGCGCACCAAGTCCTTCACAAAGAAGTACTCAATATCTGGGGATTTGGTTGAGTCATGGAGCTCATCGTCCATGACAATACGGAGGATGCGATCGAGCACATGGTGCTGACAACTGATAAACTTGGGTCTGTGGCTCCCATTCTTTTCAAACATTTGCTGCAGCCGAATGACAACACCAGACTTCTTCCCGGTGTTGACGCTTGTCGTGTCGGCAATTATCATCAAAATTGATCCCCACAAGTTGAACTCCTGCAAGACATCCTGGAGCCCTTTTGCAATGGTTGCAGCTGTACCGTCCTTCAATTGAAGCACAGTCAATTTGATTTCCTTTGCTTCATTTTTAGGACCACTGCTTGGTGTTCAATGCCATTGATTTTTTTACCATCGAAGTGCAAGCTCCACTTCTCCTGATGAAGTGTGCTAACCAAGTGCTGCTTCACTTCAGCAGCTCTCCTGTAGAGAGCTTTGTGGATTCCTGGCTGACTTGGGGTCCGGATCTCGATGCCCTCACCTGAAAGCTGACGGCATACCTTTGCTGCTTTATGGGTCGATAGCTTTGAGCTTGTAACAAGTCGCCTTGCAACACCAGTGGGGTTATACTTCCTTGTTCTTGTTGATGGTGCAGCCTCATCCTCCATAGAACTGTCTTCACTAGTGTCACATGAGTCCGTACCTGTTTCAGAAGAATCTAATGCTACTGAACTGGACTCAGTTGCTGAATTGGACACATCCACATCCAATGTATTCCTTCGCTTGGATGGGTGGATGGTCTGGGCACTGGCACGTTTGCCAGTAGAATAACCGACCTGGCCTTTGCTCTGCATTTGCAGTTCGTAGAGGTTCTTATCCTCTTTGCAAAGCCATTGACCTTTCACCTTGGTCACATCGAACAGTTCATCCAATGAATCAAAGTTTTGCTTTTTCCTGCAATGGTCATACTCTTGCAGGAGCTTTTCTAGTTTTGCACGGATGGCTTGATCTGATACAGGCGGGAAGTTCAATGTCGTCCTCCATAAAGCTTTCAGTTCCACAGCAATCAGACCGACCCTCTCTTTCCGTTCTTTTGCGATGGATTCAAGGGATTTGAAACGTCCCATCACGTGGCTTTTCAGGGGCATGCGGCTCCGGTCACTCAGGGGTTCTTCGTGGATTGCCACATTGCCTCTTCTTGATGGTGCTTGGAACTGGACCAAGTTCATTCTCCAGGTTTCTTGTTCTTCTCTGTGGTAGAGGAACTTTTTTTAAACGGCATGCTGTTCTTTACTAAGCTATACTCCTAGGAACAGAATGTATAAAATAGAAGAATTCAGAACACTGTAGACGGTCAAGCAAAGTGGTAGAATATTATAAAACCTCACGTGAGGTTTGTCCCCTTTAAGCTTCCACCAGCCAGCACATCGTGTTCAACTGGTTTCGGATTATTCAATCGGTTAATTCATTAAAGACACTTTGTAAATGTTTCCTTATCGTTATCGAATTTAGCCCTTATTTACGTTAAGGGTGAATTTTTCAAAGTGATTTGTGCGTGACCTTTTTTGTTATTCAATGAAATAAAGGTCATTTTAGGCAATTATAAGCAAAAGTTCATTCATTTGTCTATAGGTAATCATTTTTGTGAAAAAAGTCAAAAGTTTGGGGTATGGGGATCCTTTCTGTTCTCAATTTGTATAAAAAGAACTGGGTCTTTGCCATGATAAAATTAACCTCTTCCTGATGCAGACCGGTATAAAAGAAAACAAAGCTTGTACGCCGCAATTGTAAACCTAAAAACTTGTTAAAAATATATTGAAGATAGTTTAAGACCTCCCCTATCTCTGTACACTCTAAAAGGAAATGTTTAGATGTCTCCAAACAGTTTTGCAAAAGAAACAATATCTTTCCTCCTCCGTCTTTCCATAGATACTGCCCAGGGTAAGGGTATTTGTAACCACCCTATACTTGAACCAGAACAAGGAGTGACAGAACAGTGCCGATTGAAGTCCCTTTATGATATCCCGTACCGGCATACTCAAACCATAATTTTCTTTTCTTCTGTTTATTTGATCTAAAAAATATTTCCTCATTTTTTTGTCCATTAGGGAATACCGCAGACTTTTGGTGTTTGTTAATGTGATAAAACCAAAAAAACAATTTCTAGGGCCACACTCCCTGTTTTTAAAATCTATTAATCTTAAAATTTTCCGTCTTTCTAGTAATTCATTTGGTGTAAAAAAATTGTCTTGAGTAAAAACCTCTCCTATGTAGCTTATTTTCCGTTTTATTGAGGTATTGGTTAAAAATTGTAATCTTTTGTTCCCTGCTACGGGCTCTTGCCATTCCATGCAAGGTAATATTGCATTTGTCATTTCACCAAAGATCCCTTCGTTCCTATCCCAAAATGGGCTAATTTTTTTAGCTATCTCTAAAATTTTGTGCGGGCCATTACCCACATCTTCGTCTATGGAATGCCCCATTTGCTCCCTATATAAATAATCCAACGCTTCTGCCCATATAGAGTCTTTTTCTAGTAGTCTCTGAACCCATTTGAAAAGAATAGCCTTCCAAAAGTTATTAATACATAATAAACCCAATCCTCCGTACCCTACTGGAGTTATAATGCGATTCCAGGATATATTTCTTGGACGACCCTCCGGATATAAAAATGAATCACAGATTTCGTCTATTTTTTACATAAAATTTCAGAAAATGGGGTTAATCTTAAGACATGAGTCACTTTCGGTAAAATAATTGCATTCCAAATAAAACTCTCGCAGTAGGGTTTTTCTTTAAAAAAAACGCATAGGAGGTTGTGTTTTTCCTTACTTTTTCCTCTATAAGCGTACAGTTCTCAATGAAATCACGCTCATTTAAAGATATATGTGTTCCTAATATTTTCATAACACTTGTTGATTTAATATCGTCCATATCAAAGGGTATTGCGAAATCGGACATTATTTGGGTTTTACATAGATTAACCTCTAAGCCAGAGCACTTCTTATGTTCTTCCAAAATTCTAAGTGTATTTTTTACTGAATCCTCTATATCACCTTTACTTCCAGTAAAGATCATGGTCATATCGTCGGCAAATGCAAGTACTTTTATTATAGCTTTACCTACCTCAATACCCTTTATTTGCCTAGATACTTGAATTTCTTCAATCATAGAATTCACTGACATAATAAACAAGGTGGGGAAATCGGATCACCTTGCCGACATCCTCTATTAATTTGAAAAACGTTCTTGGTCTCCTCATAAAAAGTAAAAAGATTGCATAGACCTACTCCTACCATTTTAATAAAATTACTCCCCAATCCATGTCCCTTCAAGCACTTCAACCATCCATTGATGTGACATGCTATCGAATGCCTTTCTAAAATCAATTCCCATGATGGCAATATTTGTCCTTGTATCTTTAACTTGGGCAATAGCATCTTTAATGCCTCTCCCAACATCCTCCATTACCCTCCCCGGTACAAAACCTTTTTGAGCCGGGTTTATTATATCTTTTAAAAGATGTTTTAGCCTTCCTGCTAAAATACCCCCATGGATCTAAAAGCAGTATTGAGAAGGGTTAGAGGCCTCAGATTTTCGACAAATCTTGGATTCTTGCCTACTTTAGGGATCAAGACAAGCTTTCCCAAAGAAATATGTTCTTCGAAGTATCCCTTCATATGAGCTTCTCTATAAACTAGCTCTAATATAGGTGCCAAAAGATTGATAAACATAGCATAAAACTCAATGGGAAAGCCATCAGGACCAGGAGCTCTATTTTTCTTCGTGTAAGATTTTACGTACTCGATAATTTCTTTACTCTCGATTTCACTTTCCAAACTCTGTCTATGAGATATCTTTACTTCTGTTACTTTTATATTTTTGCTAAAATCCTCAAGTCGTAAATAGTGTGCAGTGTTAAATGTGCATTTCAAGCAAAAGGAACCTTTTTGGTCCGTACAATGTCTACACGTGTACAACTCCTCATAAAAGTTTTTGACTATGTTTTTCACCCCATTTTCATTTTCAATCAAACTCCCGTCCTCGCTAAAAAGAGCTCTTACTACTTTTTTTTCTCCGTTGAAACGTTCCTTTTGTTTAATTTTGCCAAAAACAACCTGTTCCTTCGGAACATTTTGGTTTCCAGACCTAATTAAATTCCCCTGGTTGTAGAAGTTAGTCAACCTACCTAACTCTTCCACCTCCGCCGCACTCATGATTCCCATCTCTCTTTTCCTAATCAGTTCCCCAAATTTCATTTTCTTTCCTCACTCAATCTTACCCCAAGTTTGATATATATTCTCCTAGATCCGTCCAAAATACGTTTCCAAGCATAAGAAGGGGACTTAATTTCCCCAGATCTCAATCTCAAGGAAACTCCTTCAATTACCTTTCTGATTAAAGATTGGGTATCTTTGTCCTCAAGCAGTGAGGTATTTAATTTCCAACACTTTTTGGGATTAATTTTTGAATCAGTAAAAGTTATCATAATTGGATTATGGTCCGACATGAACTTAGGAATCGTTTGGTACTCTGAAAGTAAAGGGAATAGGCCTTCAGAAACAAAGAAGTAGTCTAGCCTCGAGTGTTTAATCACTGAGTTCCCTATTTTAACATAAAATGTGTGCTCTGGCTTTTCGTTGAATTTGGTGGCTGCATCTTTCAGTGAGTTCTTATTTAAAATATTTTTCAAGACCGTTTTAGCTTTGAAGTTATTTTGATGTTTATAATTCCAGGAGTCTCGCTCCCTCAACAAAGAGATATTAAAATCTCCCATCAATATAACGGCTTCGTCTTTGCAGATGCTTTTATTCAAAAAATTGGATTCAATAAAACGATAAAAGTCAGGGTCATCCCTATTAGGACCATAAATTGATATAATTTTAATACATCTGTCTCCCCATTTCAACTCAAGTACACAGTAGTTACCCCCAGTATCACTGGCAATTAATTTTGGCTGTAACTTCTTTTTGATTTGTAAAATAATGCCTCTGGAAGGATGTTTTGCCTTAATGTTCACTGCCGGAACAATGAAGGTCTCATATCCTTCCGGAAGACAATAATCGTAATTCAAACTTTTTATGCGTGAATCGCAAATTGATAAATATCCGGTTTGTATACACATAAATAGTTAATTAATTTTTTACTTTTTGATTGGTTAAAAATGGAATTTGCATTAGCGCTTAAGATTTTTAAGTTCATAGGCATGTTAATTAATTGGGGGGGGGGGGGATTATGGCCAAACTTATAAAAATAAAAACAAGAACACAAGACATTTTTTCGGTGGTAAGAGTACTTAACGTTTTCATTGTTGTTTCCGGGTAGTATTTTTGTAAAGTCCATGTTCGGTTCATAGACTCCTATAACTCTTGTGATTTCTCTGTTGAAGATAATATCCGTCGAAATGAAGTTTCCCAGGGGGTCCGCTTTAATAAGACATGGCGTTAGTGTTCTTCTGATCATTAGAACAACTCCTCTCGACGTGTGGGACAAGCGTTGCTGTACGAGAGAGATAAAGGTATCATGCGAGGGGGGGATTAAATAAGAGATCGACCGGGTGTCCTTTAATCGTGAATCCACCAAAGAAACAACATCCGAAGCATTAGAGTTGACGTTGTAGGAAAGGACTGCTATCTTCATATTGAGTTAGATGGAGGGAAAACCTGATCACATGGAGTCACTCCGCGAGAGTGGAGATTCCCCTTCTGCGCCGTCTACTTCTCTGATTCTCTTTGAAGCGCCATCATCTGGACTACTGAAAATCCTTTTGACCTTTTTTTTGTCGGCTGATATTTTAGTTGGGGCAGATTGCTCTGGAGTTGGCGACTTTCTTCGCATAACAAGCTTCCAGTCGTCCCTCATGGAACAGGCTGTCTTGTTTGATTGAAGATAAGAATTTTCATTCTTGTCTGGCTCTCCGTCGTTGGTTGTAGTCGATTCAGCGTTAGTAATGGTTTCTTTCTGGGCTGCCAATGGGGTATCACTATTATCACAACTAGCTTCTTTTCTCTCGATTTGAACAGCCTTTCTTCCGTCAGGGGGGTTGCTTTCGGTTGGTTGTCTTTGGTGAATTCCTTTGAGTTAGAATTGTTAATCCCTCCAGTATCATTGGCATATCCATTGGGTTCGTCTTGAACCATGTCATCTTTGTCCAAAGTCATGCTACTTTCGACTCTCGGTGGAAGTCCCAATTCTCTCCTGAACTCTGCCTCGAATTCGGAAACAAAAACTCTTTTCGCAGAAGTACAGTTCTTCCTTATGTGCCCAAACTTTAGGCATTTAAAACATTGAACTTTTTGTAGGTTACAAATGAGTTCTACTTTCTTCCCAGCAACTGGGACTATACAAGGAATCGGCTTTGTTATTTTATACGAAATTTCAATCGTCCTGAATTGATTTTGTTCATTTTTTCCAAAAATGACGTGTCAATACCCTCTTTGGTACGAATGAGTGTTGTATATTTTCAATATTCCCACATATCGTCCCGTATTTTTCCATCACTTCTTTTAGCATTCCTAGGTTCACTTCTGAACCATTCTTGATTACCACCTCCACCGGGTCTTGAAGGGTTTTAATCTTCTTTAGGCCCCTCACTGCAAAATATGTATCGTCTTCTATTTTGTTTACATCTTTCAAGTGTTTGAATCGAATGAGAACATTGATAGGAGCCTTTAATGTAAAAACAATAAAGCCCGCTCCACTCTTACAGTCATTAATCCGCAGAATTTCCTCTTCTTGTATAGACAAGCATTTTATTAATTTATAATAATGAGAGATATCAGGGAAAAAACCCCTCTTGGGAACTCCACTCTCCTCTTTCCATTCAATAAACACTTTGTTCCAAACTGGACTATTATCTAATCCAGTATTTTCTTCTTTAAAAGGCTGGCTTTGTAGTTGATTGTCATCCTTTCGTCCATTCCAGCTGAGCTAGATTCATTTCTTTTTTCTTCATTCCCTTTGACAGGTACGCTCTTCATCTCCTCCGAGTTGTTTTTTTCCTCGCCTTTTTTGCCACGACCGGCTTATCATTATCACCTATGTCAGGTGGTTCTTTACAGGGAGAAGACATCACTCACCTTCTTTTTCTTAGAAGAAAAATCAAGAACGCGGGAGCGCTGCGAGGGGGAAGAAGAAGAGGGTCAAACAATAAAGCCTTTTTTTGTGTTCTCAGAAGTCACGAAGATCGAAAAAGATCCGAAACCCGGACTTTTAGAGTAATTAGTCCGTTATAGGCACCCACTATCGAGTCTCCATGCACTTACATCACTCTTTACTTGCATAAAAAGGACAAACTACACTCAGAAACCAAGATATAGGACACTTTCTTTCGGAGCCAGAGAAAACACGTCTTCACTGTATACATAGGAA
>CP045897.1:26511973-26547246 GCA_013387185.1 Caligus rogercresseyi
AATATTGTAAAAGTTAGGTTTCTTCTTTGTAAAGTGGCGGTGGGTTCAACCCTAATAAAAGCGTATATCAGCAGGTGGGACCCGAGGGCTTAGGGTGTATGATATTGAAAGTAAGGACTCCTTTTATACCTAACCAGAGTTGGCAGTGGGTTTCACCCTAAATAAAAGCCTATATCGTCAGTCAGAACCCGAGGGCTTGGGGTGTATGATATTGAAAGTAAGGACTCCTTTTATACTTAACCAGAGTTGTCGGTGGTTTCAACCTTAAAAGCCTCAATCAACTGCGGGGCCCGAGGGCTTGGGTTGGATAATTAAACCTATACCTCTCATAATGTCAGAAGTCATTATTTAGTCTTTGAATTCAACGACTTTATCATGTTTGAGCCATGTGCTCATTTTATAATATTGTAATAACATATATAGGATTATTATAAAAATACAAACTAGGTTTGGTGAGAATTTTTTACAAATCCGGTTTGAATTTTCCTATATTATTGTTCGGAATGCTCAAAAAAGTTGTATATTACTCAAAGTAGTATATTACTTTGAGAAGTAATAACTAATATTTTTAAAAAAATATTACTCGACAGTAAAAAGTAGTATATTACTTAATACTTTCAAAGTAATATTCGACCAACACTGATTATTATTTAAAGTTAGGCTATACTTTAGACAACAGAAGTTTATCCAGAGGTTCTGTGATTGTTTTTTCAATTGTTCCGACATTAAAAGTAAGGGAAAATTACCAAGGTTTTTATTAATTTTTCCTTTAAATTTATATAACTATTATTAACATTTGCAACGACAAAAAGGACATAAGAGAAGAAAAAATCATAAAAATTTACTTATTCAAACTTATCCATAGTCACGTCACAAATCCCTATTATAAAGAAGGAAAAAGACGGTCCTCTCCTACCATGATGAACTTTATTATTCCTTTTTAAAAGTAAGTTGTTATCATTACTTTATAGCATAAAGTTCTTGACGGAAAATTTTACCTAAAGTAATTTTACATTTAATGGTTATAAACATTTAACCAAATTAAATACTTTTTATTTTTATTTTTAACGTTATACCAAATTTATTCGGCTATCAAATATTATAAGACAGTGTAAAATAAAACTACACTAAAATACAAGACAACTAATAAATAAATAAGAAATACTCTCGACAGTTGCGTTAAAATCAATAACATGAATGAACATTGTAGAACATATTTACTGTCAAGAGATTATAACCTTATATTCATGGACGAAACAGCGTTTATTTATCTTTAAAAATCCCGATGAAGTCTTAAAATCCTCTTCAGGAGCTTTCAGGTATTATTTTTTTTCTATATCGTAAAATAATTTCTTATAATATTAGTTCTGTCCAAGCAACCAATAATTAGTTTTGGTTCGCAGAACGTTCCCTGAACGTTAGTTTCGTTCTCTGAAAGTTATTTTTACGTTAGCATGGATGGTTTCCTTAACGTTCTCCGAACGTTCCCTGTTGGTTCTATTTACGTTCTCCTAACGTTCTATTTACGTTCCCTAACGTTCTATTTACGTTCCCCCAACGTTATATTGACGTTCCCCAACGTTCTATTTACGTTCCCCCAACGTTCTATTTACATTCCTCTAACGTTCTATTTTCGTTCCCCAACGTTATATTTACGTTCCATTTTAAAAATAATTAAACTCCTCGACAGTATTAAAATTCTATTAAACGTTTATCAACATTAAAACTAGACACAAATTATTAATAGAATATAACAGTATTTATAATTCATAAAATTAGACAAAACATAAAAATAAAATAAGGTTCGATAGACTAATTATAATGCTATAATGCTTATTTATATCCAATCGGATGCAATTCTATCAAACCATATAGGCAAAAAAATAAAAAAATAAATATATATATAAGACTCAAAACACATGCAAAAAAACTTTTAAAATTAACATAAAAATTTTTTTTTGCTCTTCGGTAGAATACATTAATAAAATATAAAAAATATCAAATAAAAGACTATTATATCAACATATAATCTCTTGCTACGAAATAACTATAAATATTTTATAATTCCCAACATAAATATAAAAAATCAAATATACAAAACGCTAAAAGTTGCTCTGATGAATGTAGGATGTTAGAGGGAAAGTCTTGGAAAGTATTTATGATCCTTCCGACAGATGTCCACGTTCCTCTTTCTTCCAGCAGGGAGAATTTTCAAGGGTAATTCTTCGTTTACTCCATATTGAAGGAATGATCACTCATTGGTCTGAAACATAAAGGTTCGGTAGTTAAATACAAATATAACAATGACATAGGATAATTAAAATAGTAGAAAAGCTTACCGCCTGTTTCCTGACATTGAAGGCAAGTCGAAGTATCAATGGGCTTTTATTCCAACCAAATGTTTATATAATGTTGAATATATTATGTCATATCTTAGGATCAGTGTAGATGGAAATTCTTTAACGACGTTACTGTAGGAAAATCAGATGAAAACTGATAGGTTCTTAAAAGCAAATACAAAGGTGTATAGGTAGTTACAAGTGTGTATGTATTTTTGTGAGTTGTCTACATTCAAGTCAGTTTGATCTTCTATGGTTTGATAGATGAGGACGAAGTTGTAGCATTAGTTATGTGTCGTTAGTAAATGAGTTTGTTCTATAAGAGGCTGATTGAATTTCAGCAATATGATCCAGCTAGATTGGCTATTATTTTTGGTTGAACTAGCTCCTCTTCACTCACAAACATAATCTTCAACCACTTAAATTTGTTGAAAAACTATAAAGTTTGGCTTGTTTAGAAACCCCAAATTATCATCACTAACGGCATATTATTTTTATACAACAGATTGAAACAGGAATAAATTAATCGGGATCAACGACTAAGACAATTCATCCACCAAACCTTTAATTATTCAAAGGAATTTTCAGATAAAAATAGTCTCTTATATTCAATTTTTTATTTATTTGCACATGATTTACTGTAGAAAACAGCAAAAAATTAAAACAAAAAGAGATTTACTTGACTCAATCAGATATTTTTTGAAGCGATGCAGTCCTTTACATTATTATTTGTTATATTTTTATGTCAATCAGGTAGAAATAAATACCATTCCGTGGAAATATGTGGGGGATCTGGTACGATTTATACGTCTTGCTCCGCTGGACATCTCCAATCTCTACAACGGATTATGAGGCAGTACAGATAATTGCCTAAAACAAAAAATAATTATATTCAATCTTTGTTATTTTATTTTTATTTGCGACATTATTTTTTATGTCTGTATTTTGATAACAATTTTGTTTCCTAATTTTTTATAATTAATTTTTCTAGATAGTGCTGCTAGATTTTAGATTAAGATTTAATTTAAAATTATAATGTTATTTATATAATTTTTTATGTAATATCTATATATCAATAAAGTCTTTTAAAAAATTATATGAATATTTGGATTTTTATGTCATAAGCAAACTATTTTTTTTATTACAAAAACGATACCTATATAGATGAAAAGTTTTGTGGATATATCTTTTGTTATTGACACCGATTTATTTAACCCCAGGATGGAATTATTTTATATAATCTTTCGTTAGTTTTGAGAATGTTCCCTGAACGTTAGGAGGGTAACCAAAAGCGAAACGTTATTTTCGTTAGTTATGGGAACGTTCCCGAACGTTTTTTTTCGTTAGTTTTTATGTAACCATGAGGAAACGTTATTAGAACGTTTGTTTTTGGTAAGGTTCGAACCTAACCTTTAGGGAACCAATACTAACGTTAGAATAACGTTATGGTTGCTTGGGGTAATCTTAATACTGTTTCTAAAGAATTGGAATTTTTACGTTTAATTTTTATTGTTCTGTTATTAGTTAGTTTTTGTTTAAACCTCCTGTTATTTAGTTAGTGTTTTTGTTTAAACCTCCCTATCCCCCACCCCTCGAATGTTAAATAGTTTAAGTCTATTCTACAAATTAGGTATATATATATATATGTATATATTATATATATATTGGAATGAAATAAAGAAACGCCAGTTGGCCAAGAAAAAATAATTTATAGCATATTTTTTTGAAAGAGATATTTCAAATATTACAAAATTATACGTTTATACATGCATCAATAAGAATTGCTAGTGTAATATATATTCCAATAGACTATTTCTCATAGCACAAAACATTTTTTTAAACACGATATGTATTTTTTTTTCTTGTCAATATTTTATTTAACCATAATATGATTATAAGATTCTTTTTTATTATTAATACACTTCTTTTAAACACGAGGGAGCAATAAAGTAATATGGTGTTTCAAAATTCAGGATTCCCCAGGGGACAATTTCACTACTAGAATATGATTGGTTGAAGAAAGAGAGCGTGTATATGAAAAAGCAGGTTTGTTTTATGAAATAAAAAGGAAAATTCACTCGACTTTCTGAGTTATCAACTCAAATATAGGCAAAATGCTCTTCAAAAACAAGTGTCTTTTTCTCATGACCCATGATCCATTTAATTAGCTAATCTTCGGAATAATTATTCAATTATTACCTGCTTATAACATTAAAATAAATAAACAATTTGGATGTTCAATTTGTTAGGTCATACTTGACGACAAATAGATACTTACACTGACAATAAAACGTAAAATAATAAGGTACTAAAGTTGTCAGCGAAAAAAAAATTGTTTAGTGTGACAGTTTGTGAGGTCTACCACAAAACCATTGACGAAATATAAAATACAAATAAACCTGGAAGGGATTATAGTGGTTCTTACTCTATCCTCTTGCTACGAAAGCCCTCACATCTCTAATCTCGTCCTTTGTTTTTTGCCTATTGGTTCGATAGAATGTATCCGATAGGATATAAATAAACATTATAGCATTAAAATTAGTCTATCGAATCTAGGATCTTATCAATGAGGTAGACCAAAATGGCCATCCCCTCTCGGGATTCGAACCAGCGCCCCCGCATTGAGAGTTGAACACGCCTTAACGCACACAGCTATCGCACTACTTTTATTTGATACGTATTTTATTTCTATATATATATATATTATATATATAATATATAGTATATATATATATATATATATATATATATAATACTATCTATATAAATCTAATAGAATATATATATCATAATACTTTTGAAAAAGCTTTCTGTCGCTTGAATGTCTTCAAAGAAGATGCAAGGGTTGTGTGCATTAACAACTTTCAATATTCGTTTATTTCAATAATCAAATGAAGCGTTAATTGGGTTACTATTTATAGATATTTAAACACTATGGTTTATTGTTGAGGAACTGATTGTGTTGCGTACTTAATGCGCAAACTAATAAATAATTCAGTTGTTTTGTATAAGTTCACCGGAATGTTTAGGAGTCTATGTTTAAAATGAAAAATTTAAAGTATTCCAGATTATCATGGTGAGAAAAATTTATTGGCCTATATGTATCAATCTATATATAATGCGATATATATATCCTATATATGAAACGACCCGCACAGCTTTTTTGTCCAAGGCCTTTAATATATAGAGTGATATAACCTGTGGCGGTAACACAGATGATTTAATATTATGAAAGATGTGATAATAATAGTGTTTTTCTAAATTCGTTAGTCAATGAAATGTAACTTTAGATATTCTCATTATAATTGTATTTTATAAATAAAATTATAAGAACATATTTGTATACCAAATTTTACTGCTTATTTTTTTTAAATTCCCAATATACTCGAGAATAAGAAACTAATCCAATAATCTACTATCATTTCTTAAAATTATTAAGACTATATATTGCAAGAGCAAACTTATAAGATTACAGTTGTCTTACATGTGTTACTAAGTTTGCCGAATAATATAAATAATATAATATAGGTAATACATATAATTATACAAAGTCATATCATAAGCAGGCCTGGGTTCCGTTCAGCGTATTTTTTTTAGCAAACATTTAGTGTTCAATTTTTTCAAGGTTGTACGTGAAGCTAAGATAGATGTTGCTTAGATTGGGGGTGAGGTGGTGGGCCAGTATAAGAAGTGATAAAGGGTCCTTAGATTCCGCCTGTACCCATGATTTGTGTACAATACTGAAATGGCTAAAGATTTGATACTCCACTACACCGTTAGGTTAATGGTAAAATACTGAGGGCCAAATTTGAATCAAATTAATATTTCAAGGCGTCTTATCTTTACATTGAACCTAAAATACCAAAAGGCATAACATTGCAGTTAAGGTGTTTCTATATCTACACTAGAGGTTTGAAAGCATTAATACCCCCAATTAGTACGATTAGTGGAATCGAGGAGATCTAAAGTAAATGTAATTGTGGGATTTGTATGCAGATTTTTCTCACTTAAAAATAGATGGCTGTTAACAAGGGCGGAGTGGCCCAGCGGGAGTATCGGGACTATTCCCGGTGGGCCGCTAGCCTCAAGAAACATAAACGGACGTTGACAGCCTCCCAAAGGTATATTGGGGCCTGTATAAGGCCGACGAGAGCAGTAATTGTCCCGGGGGATAAATTCTTCCTACTCCGTTCCTGGCTGTTACAAAGATACTGACAGATTACTCTGAGGATTAAAAAATATCCTAGTTTCAAGGAGTCGGCAACTGGTGGCTCTAGAGCCTCACTGCAGCTCTTTAGAACTGTCTTTGTGACTCCCTGGAGATTTTCCAAAAACATTAGAAAATGGGGGAAAAGATGGGATAGCAAAATATATAGGACCAAAATGTTCACCGTATGAAGGTTATAAAAGGTTTTTTTTTTGTAGCTCCAGGCACATTTTTCATTTTTTTTGTCGTTATGGCTCTTTCAAACATTTTGGGTTGCCGACCTCTGTCTTAGTCCATAGAAGAGTCAAAATGGGACACATGTTCTTGCTTTACAAACACTTTTAGACTACAATAATACCACATAACAGATGCCAGTGATTTTGGTCAAAGCCTTTGACTTCATATCACTTCAGTTTATCATTAAAACATTATATAAAAACATAATCGGCGATGTAGTAATAAGAACGATTCTATATATAAAACAAAGATACTAATAGAACACGTATAGCAGCTGAAAACGCATTGTTTATTTTAATGGAGTTCGGCAAAGAGAACCAGTGGCAGGAATATTTTGTTTTATGTATTGATAGTCTGCTTCAGAATATCCAATCTGGTAGAAATCTTCACGGTTTGAATTCCCAGAATATGTTAAAAAATGTTTATGTTAAGCTGACGATCTATTTCTGATACATTGAGGTAGCCCAATTCAAACTCTTTTATAACTTAAATCAACTTTAAAATTTTCGAACGCTTCTCAACTTTTTCTCTCTTTATTGTCAATATTGATAAGTCATACTTAATAAGCACATATGGTTATATTTTGGTATACTCTTTAAAAACACTGAAATCCTCTAGAGACCTGAAGTTACTTGGGTGGCCCAAGTAGCACAGCGATGATTTGAATCAAATTAAATCAAATGTCTATACTTCAAGATTATCTTTCAACAATCTCCATTTAAACGTATGGGACATGATTTCAGCCTTTAAAACTATGTTGTGCCGTAATTATTTATTTGCTTCCTTGCACCAAGGACTGTGGATGATATACAATGGAAGATACTTCAATTTAATGGTAAAATAAGTTTAGTGAAATTTGAAGGAGAAGAATTGCTAAAAAGAATATTTTAGTATAAAATAAAAACACAAGTTTTGTAAAAAAGTTTTTTCGAAGTTGAATATTGCGGAAAGTTATGGAGGTTGAGAGGCGAAAAGATTGCAGCCGCTGCGTCAGGCCAGAGTTTCAATCCCACTATTGTGTGCAACCTGAAGTGATCCAAAAGCCTGTTTACCAGGTTTAAAGAAGCTGGATGTGAAAAAGTTAGGGGATATCAAGGCCAAAATTGAGGAGGATCCCATAATTAGCATGAGGAAGCTGGCCAAGGTCATGGAGGTGTCCTCCCCGACCGCCATGACTGCCTCCAGAAACTTAGGCATGACTCAGCTATGTTAGAATTAAGCGCCAGCTGCTTTTCAGCTTATCTAAATTGCTCAGGACCAAGAAAAGGAAGAAATTGGTGAACTGGATGAAGAATAATCCTGGACTGGTACGTGTGGTTTTCAGATGAGAAGTTTTGGACTGTGGGACATGACCAGAAATGCCAGAAAAACGCCCGTTTTATAGCTACCTGTGCCAGTATGGTCCCTCAATCAATGCCACTAAGCACACACTCAGGGAACCATGATGTTTAGGTGGTTCCCTGCTGGCTTCAAGGTGGGAGTTAATGAGTACCTGGATGTTGTCAAGACTGTAGTCAAGCCCTGGCTGGACTCCAACTACCCTGAGGGCAACTTTGTTTTCCAGCAAGATAGTCCACCAGGGCATAATGCCACCAAGCCCCAGAAGTGGTGCAGTGATAAATTGGCCAACTTCTGGCCATGCGGGAATGTTTCCCAGACTGTTCAATCTAGAATATTGGATTTAGGGCAATCTGCAGAGGAAGGCTTGCAGCAAACCCCATCCCAATGTGGCAAGCCTAAAGTCCGCCCTTGACGAGGAGTGGACCAACATGTCCATGGACTACGTGGTCAAGGTCTGCGCTGCATTCAGGCTCCGTGTGGAGGCCATGACTGAGGGCAGATGGCAGCCCCTTGAAATTTAGACACAATTAGGACCCGGTTTACTGTAATTCCTTCGTGAGTTATTTTAGCGTGCACTCTTTCATTGCAAGCCTTTCATTGCACGCGTTTTTTTTCGTTCTCTTTTCTTCGCAGGGTAATATTAGTGTTTGTCTTTTCATTGTGGGTAATTTCATAGCAAGTAATTTCTTTGCAGAGTAATTGTTTTTGTATGTCATCAATGCAATGCTTATTCGTCTGGTTTTAACCTATTTAGCCTATGCATTAGGCATATCAAGGGGTCCTATATGGATCCATTTTTTGCATAAAGCTGAGTATGGAATGATTGTTTACTCCCAAGTATTGTTTTCGTTTACCAGAATCATTTCGACGATTTTTGACAAAGGGTGCCCCGTCTACGCGTCAGTTTCTTCTGGATTTTATACAAAGCTCTCCTGTCAAAAATCGTCGAAATGATTCTTGTAAACGAAAAAAAAATACTTGGGGAGTAAACAATCATTCCTACTCTAGACCGTCAATTGTCTTTAACATAAAATGGAAACTCGGAAACCGAAGAAGCGCCTAAGCGAGGCACTGGGTATTGGTGATACTCTGTAAATTTTCAAACCAGGTCCATTCCCGTTAACCGAAGAGGTGCTACGGCACTTTTACTTTCATCTTTGGTCTTTGGGTAGACCGGACGCGCAGCTAGCTACCCGTAGCACCGCCGATTCCCTACTTCGTCTCTGGGCACCGTCTTACTTGCCACTCATGGTAAGGAATTTTTTTAATTAAGAAGCTCCATCGCCTCCATGTTCTATTTCGTGGGTTGGTGGATTCACTGCGACGGAAGTGGAAAAACGCCGAGGAGAAGAAGGAACTCTTTCTCAAGGAATTGCAACTCGTTTCGATGTCAGTACTGAAAGTGCTTTAAACATCATTGAAGTCGGCAAAACTCTTTCCGCAGAAGAGAAAGAAGAAGACCAATCTTTCTTAATGCCATTTGAGACAACCGTCCCTATTCTCTTGGTTCTCTTGATGTCAAGAGAATAAAACGATTCGAGTGCGCAGCGGAAAGGGAACGGATCGCTGCAAATAAAGCTGACAACGAGAGAAAACGCCATGAGGTGATTATGTTGTGAAAATATATAACCATATATCTAAATGTCCGATTTTCAGGTTCCATTTATCATTTAATATTCTTATGTTTCTACTTTATTTCACCACGCCATTATCTCCTCGAAATAATTGAATAGTTCCTAGAACCGCAACCAACATCGCCTTCAAGACGTTCTTCCCTTACAACACGAACATCCGCTTGTACTTGTTCATGTACATATCAAGCACGGTCTACTACTCTTCCATCATCATCCGCTGCGCCAGCCTCTATCATGCAAGTGGACTCTGGCAGCGACGATCCAGATTTTATCGGGCATAAACCACCAAAGGTTGCGAAGAAATGCAACGACATCACCATCACACTCAATCGTCATTTATGGCTAGAAAATCTCCATCTTCAGAACCGCCGTGGAAAGACGACTCCTGCCGAGATGTTCCGTTTCTGCGCAGCAACCATTCAGAGTGGCGGCGGTGACTTGGACTCGTTTCCTCTCTCTGCGGAAGGAATTCGATTGAAAGCCATAGAGCTTGATGAGGCGACAGCTAGGACGATCAAGGTGGGAACCAATATTTTATTACTAGGTGTTTTTACATTAAATATTTTGTTATAGTAAAAGATTCGACAATACGATACAGGAACCCGATTGGTGATTTCGTCTTCCCCATCCCGAGGAGGCCCATGAGGTCCACAACTTCAGTGGCGTACCCACTTGGGAGGGAGACAGCTACTTTGCATGTTACGCAATATCTGTGTGGAACTTGTCTAAGGCCTTGACGTCGGCCACTACCCTTCCACAGCCAGGACCGCAGCTAGGGCCATTAAACGCAGCGTCCCCATATAATCCGTTCTGCATGGGCATTTTTGTTTTTATTTATTTTATATTTTTTATATAATTTATTGTTTCCTTATTTATTTATATATTTAAGACTAGTTACAAATGTAACTAATATGCCCAATGGCAAGAAATATACTCGATTACACACACACACGACTACAGGTGATAGGCCTAACCGAGTACTAATTTGAATTTACTCCAGGAAAATTTCATATTTCCCCTCTAAACATTCCTTGATAATTGTAATAGGCTATGATTAATTTACCAAGGAATAACAAGATTTTTTATACCAAATGCCACCACCTATATCTCATTGAGTGTTTCTCCCTTCAGCTTACAAACATCCATCCAACCTTATTGGAGCTTCCGGTCGCACAATGGGCTTCTGATTCAACATTCATTAAGTTAAGCAGCATCGTCACCTCTCTTCAAGTTGTCAATGACGTGGCAGAGAGGGCCGTAAAGTTCGGGTCTGACTTTACAAAAGTGCTGACCAAGAGCGAGAAACAGCGTCAGAACACTCTTCAGGCTGTTGAACTTTCACGTCGTGCGGTTCCTCACGCAACCCGAAAGTGTTTCAATCGTGTCAACGCTACAGCTCTGTGATTGAGCTGATGGTATCATCTGGTTATGACGCCCGTTAGATTCAAGTACAGAATGCATAGTTCAATCCATAATTCTTTGATTGTCAAATATGAACATTTTAAAGGTTTTTGGAGTCAATTATCGATAAAACTCTAATAAAGTGTAAATTTATGTAAATACATTGAAAAGTACACGTCAAAGTAGGACGTGAAATATTATTTTTGTTTAAAAAAGTGCGCCCAAGAAAAAAAAAAAAAAAGTGCATCACTTGCTAAGAATGCGCGTAAATCTAATAATCCATAGCCTAATTTACGTAATAGAGTAGAATTTGGGCAAATATCGGTATTTAATTGGACGGAAAACCATTTAATATGTGCCAAAGCATGTAGCGTGATGATAATAACGCATATTGTGGCGCAGAATACTGTACATGGCCATTTTTGCCGATAAATCTCTTTAGATCCAGAAACCGGAAGTGAGCGCCACATTCAACCCTAGTGATCTGATTTCTAACAATGCTAGAGATTTTTAAATAAGATATTTGTTTTCAGCATCAAAAAATGAACCAGAATCGCTGGGACTATGAAAATAACTAAAACATAGATGTTTTAGATGTCTATGTTTGGAACACTTTAATATTGCCCAAGGCCACCCATCTGCTAAGATCTACAGCCTATAGTGAAGAACTGATATCGAGGGTCTTGGAATTAGAAACATTTTTCCTCTTTAAAGACAAACCAAGTCGAATTTTCACTAGGAGAAGAATTGTTCTTGCCAAAAAGTGGGGAGGCCTAGGAATGATATGCTTCAAGAACTATTGGAAATCCATACTTTTCGGCTGGTTCAGGCGATTTTGGATATAAATACAGTGTGGGGCAAAATTATGATTGCGAAAATGAAGTTGTGTGGGGTCTCGCATGGGGATGTGGACCGGGAAAAGTTTTAGATATTTCCGAAACAGTAGGTCATTTCTGGGAAATAAATAAAAAAATAACCTTGAGTTGTCGAAACAGGCCTAGAAGAAATGGGTTGGCAAGAACCGGTTAGGGATAACCCTAGACTTTTATTTTTAGCCAATACCTCGGTCAAAAAGAAAATAGCCTTCTTGGGCGAGATTTTTAACAAAAGCCAACTATTCAATGCCAGTGAAGTTTTGGAGAGAGAAGGGATTAGAAGGAACGTCAATTTTAAAAGACGACAGTGTGGCCCGAGGGACTCCTTTTTTAATTACATCAGTCGGGTACAAAATACAAGGCTTAGGAGCTTTTTAGTGAAGGAGGGGGACAAAAAACGTTTTTTGAATCAAATGGAGGGTAAAAGTGAGAGATTAGGGTTAAGTTTTACAGCGAAAGAGATTATAAAAGCACTACAGAACGGCAGTTTTACTTTTTCTACTTATTGGACAAAATATAGGGTGGTGTCCAATACACTGAGCTTCGGAAGCATATATGGGAGAACGCAAGAGGAAAGGGTTTGTTATTTCAGTAAGACCGAGATTGAAACAGGAAGGCATTTTTTATTGGATTGTTTTACATTGAAAAAAGTATGAGATCTAGTCATTCAAAAAATTATACAAGTTTTGGTCATATTTTAAGAATTGATAACATTTGTTTTATATATAAAGGTCCTGATGAAACCAAAATAAATTTTATTGTCGCAAAAATTCAAAATCTTCTTTACAAACTTAGAAGCACTAAAACCCCCCTATCAAAAATGTTTTTAATTTTGTGAATAGATTATTTGATGATCTCTAGTTTTAGATGTTAAAATGTCACAATTTATTTTCATGTACCTTAGATTTGGATGTAACGTTAATATCATATTAGTTTAAAATAAATGTTGTACGGGTGTGCAAAAAAAAAAAAAAAGAACTTAAAAAAGGTTTCGTCCTGGGAGGTATATATATTATATATATATATATATATAGTTTCCCTTCAAATGGTTTATCGAGCAATTTTATCCAATTAGATAAGCCAGATTTAAGAGACCAGGCTCGTATTAAATGAATTTATTGTTTGTATAAACCATCATTTGATTCTTTAAAATTTGTATAATTATTTAAATGATTGCAAAAAAAGTTATAAATTTTCAGCTTTTAAGATTCAATAACCTCTTGTTATGAACGATAGAATCTTGACGCCGGATCTCACACATCCTGCGGTATTTCTAGAATTAATAGTAATTTCGCCCCAATTTTATTATTTTCACTTATAATAGTCACTAGCCAGTAATACATTCAGAGTGCTGAAACAAACCGTAATGTAGAAATAAAGCTCTTCAAAATTGAAATAGGATCAATCTAAATAACTGGTATTTTTTCAACGAACGGATGAACAATCAACAGAAATATCAGTGAGTACATTAAAGTCGTGAGAAATATGCTTTTAATTTTGCCAGAAAATTGATTCAAATATACAAAGCTGACTGGTTCATTGAAAGTTTTCAGTAAATTCTTCAAAGGTGATCACAAAAACTATTTTCTAAGCAAAAAAGAAAGAAAAATATATATGTATAAAATAGAGACTATTGATCATATTCTGTGGAATCGTCCGTCTTTAAAAGAAATATGTTGGGGTCGTTCCAAATATCACCGTGGATCATTTCAATGAAAAACCATAAAAGAAGACTTCCTCAACTTCTCGTGCAATCCAAGATATGACGCAGTTGTAACATAAGTTCACTGCATGGTTTATAAAAGAAAACAATCAGGACGTCAACCTCTTAAAAATTATGTCCATCACCTTCCACTATACCAAAGTCTTCCAACGATTATGAACTGTACATAACAAATGAAAATACCATACAGACATGAATAAGCTTGCCGAGGAATCCAAACCCAAAAGATACTATGAAAGCTAATTTTTTAATAATCTTTTCGATATGCTACTTTACAATTTATTCGACAATATTTTCTTAACTCTTAAGTAAACTTCTACCGGCGAATGCTGGATTAAGTTCCGGTGTGGCGGGATAACCATTAATAAACAATTATAATATCTCTACCGGCTGCTTCCGGATTAAGTTCCGATGAGGTGGTCCAATATAGGAGCTAAACAAACAAACAAGTATACTATCTGTTGACTTCCGTTAGTTTTTTCGAATCTCCATGTCTATCAATGAAGAATGGGAAATATATTACTTAGGCCATTGTTTCTATGGTACGCGACCGCTAGGGGTACACAATGTGATGTAGGGGGTACACGGGATGAAAACAAAAACAAATGGCAAGTATAGTGTCAACTTAATACAAGGTAGGTAGCAAAGAGTTCAGCAGATAAGCATGTTAAAATTTCAAAATGTTTTGGAATATGTTAGTTTGATTTATACCCAAAGAATTGTTAAGCTTTGAACACTAATGCTAGAAAATACTTGACGATTTATGAAAGTAGCTAGCTGGCTGTTGGACCCTCATTCACTTACATGGCAGTGCATTCAGTTTATAAATAAGTTTCATTCATCTGTAATGAGCGGTTATTCTCAAACATATTTGATATTTGTGTGGGTTTTATTATTGACGCTTAAATATTTTATAAAACAGAACCAAAAACAATAAATTGCTCGCTATGGTTTTTGAAGAAGGCTTATGTGATTAATTCTGATGAATTATATCAACGATCGTGTTGGATTTATACATGGTGTCCCAGATCACAGGACACGATGAGCCGCACTCCATGACTTAGACAATGACTTTATGGACTCATTAGATAGAATGGTTCTCATCGTACAAAGTTTATGTTTTATTTAAGAATGCTGAGATCCATTCAGAAAGTGGCCGAAGAGTGATGTCCATAAATATTTTTTGGTACATCCTTAGAACTATTTTAGATAACAAAGCTATTCCACTCCCCATATGTGTGGTTGAGTCTTACAACTATAATGGTTGCGTGGGTCGACTCCTCATTCATAATATTGGGCTTTTAAGCACCCTTAAGCATTTTTAACCTGGATGGAAAGGGTTTACAAGCCCAAATCAAGGAATAATCCAGTTGGCGCCACAAAAAATGTAAGTTAAGGTAGGTATAAATTTAAACGGTAAGTTGGATTCTACTGCTACCCATGTTTATGCTAAAGTGAAACTTTACCTGATTCATTCAGATTTCAAACCCTTAGGGCAGGGTCGGCAACCAAAATGTTGAAAGAACCATAACAGACCAAAAAAAATCAAAAATGTGTCTGGAGCCATTAAAAAAAATTATTCCTTATATAACCTTCATACGGTAAACATTTTGGTCCTATATACATATATATTTTTATATCCCATCTTTTCCCCATTTTCTAACGTTTTTGGAGCCACAAAGGCAGCTAAAGAGCCGCGGGTTGCCGACTCCTGCCTTAGGGATCCATGAGCTTCGTTGATGTTATATTGTACTTATGAGTTCGAATCGGCTTTCGAGCTCCCGGGCTACAATAAAACAAGTGAGTAATAACCTCTCGTGGATAATTATTTTCGGAATATGAGGTTTGAAGTTGAAATATAATGATGTCAACACAGTACTATATAAATTTATATATACATGTCATGACTAGAGAGCGGAAAAATGTGAATAAATATACTTCTAGTGAGGCTTTTGTTGGTCAATCCACGTTTTACCTATAAAAAGAAAGAGTTATGCTTATTACATATTATTTGATTGATAGCATCGTGTTATGTGCTGGACTCCATCACTAAGTCTGACCCCTATTACACACAAGGTAAGAAACACTTTATAAATAGAGCTTTGGTGGTTACTGTAATCCCGGGCTGCTAAGGTACTTCAATTCAATAAAAACAACTTACACCCCTTCTGTTTAACAGCAAATTGCATGTACATAGATGTTATCGTTTTTTATCCTTTCCTTTAACTAGGTTAATCACAAAATCCTTCCTTTTTCTCCCTAGAGATGGCATTTGGTTTGTTTAAAAAAGATTTGATGAACTCACTCATTACATTATTAAAAAAATATGGTAGCTCATTGTCTACTCGTCTAACTGGCTCAAGGATATGAATGAGAATACTGATTATCCCTTCAAATTTATGGACTTCCAAACTGTTTTCTGTAAGGTTTGTGAGAAGGCCTTTTTGGCTGGCCAAAAGTCTCAGCTTTTTCAGCATTCTACCAGAGTGAGACACGTGAAAAACTGCGAGCTCAAGAGGACAATGATCCAAGCCCAGCTAGAGGACATGAATTGGCTACCTAAGAAGTCAAAAGCACAAATTCTATCTAAGGCCTTTTTGTCCAGCAACATTTCCTCAAGAGTTTTTTGGACAATGACATGGTTATATCAATACCTGACGAGTCGTAACTGATAAATACATATTTGCCTGAATGTTTCTCAGAAATCATGGAAAAGATCCGGTCTGAGCTGTACAGTCAGCCTTTGGGATCAGCTTTGATGGTAGCATTGATATAATTGGGCGCGAAGTCGTCAACGTCCTAATTGGCGTTTAAATGATTACTCAGTTCATGTTCCATTTGGAATGAAATGCTCATTCGTACCCACTTCTGACTCAAACACCATGGCTAGGATCGTCAATGATACTCTCAGAATGATTGATCCTCAGTTTAAGGCAAGCTTGGCAAAAAATTATTGTGACTGACTCAGCAGAGTATATGAGGAAGTGTGGACGAGATCTTAGGGTCTTTTATACATATCTAATGCATGTGACATGTATTTGTGATTTGCTTCATCGTGTGGCGGATAAGGTCAAATACCATTTTGCTGACGTGAATAGTCTCATTTCTTCGGTAAAGAAAGTATTCCTCAAAGCCCTATCTCGACCAGCTGAATTCAGAAAATGTTGCCCTGGCCTAAAGCTCCCCCCTGATTAAATTATGACCAGATAGGGAACCTGGATCCGGGCAACTGTTTGGTATGGTCAGAATTTCGAGCAAGTCAAAGCAGTCGTGAATATGTGAAAATGCCAAATGTATATCCGATAGTCACTGGATTCTTAAAATGAAAAGCATCCTTGTTGACTTAACATTTATTGCAAGTCATTTATCGTTTTCTACCGAATTCAATTACCAGCCTAGAGACCGCATGAATTACACTCGAAGATGGACTCAAAATCTGCAATATTCCAGATGACGCCGAAGAGGTTTTTAAACTAAGTTGGATTACGTTGTAAAGAAAAATCCTACCCTATTGAGATAGGTACGAGATGTGCTGCTAGGCAAACCTGGAGCTGCTCTTCCAGATGGGATGAGCCCAATGGATGAGCTATTCTAAAATACCAATACCTCACCGAGAATTTTTTTATGAAATATTAAATTAACATTAAATCAAAATTGGACCTTACATAATTAACATTTTTGCCCATTTGGGGTTACATAATTTTTTTGTTGTTGGCAAAATCATCACATTTTTACCTGCTCTCTAGTTATGACTGTATTTCAAATCAGAAATGTATTAAATGTAACAAAGGACTAACTCTACTTTGCAGACTATTCACTTCGCACTGTCGAATGCAAAGGCCCTTGTTGGATCAAAATTCTGGAGGAAAGAACCGCTGACAAGGCAATACTGGCGTCAATTATAATACCTGCTGTTAAACGATATGCCGAGCTTGAATTGAAGATACCAGATGTAAAACAGGAATCGTGGAAATGTGACTTCGACTTGGTATTCTATATTCTACCAATCCAATTTTCATTTTTTTTATTGAATATTATTATTACCTCCGCCGAAGGAGGTATTGTTTTCACTGATGGTTGGTTTGTTGGTTTGTCACAGGATAACTCAAAAAGTACTGAACGGATTCGGATGAATTTTGTGGAGTTGTTGAAAATGCCAAAAGAAACAAGTGATTAAGTTTTGGCATCTCTGAGTGCAGAATTAAGATGCAAAATGAGCTAAATACTAATAAATATTTC
Organism: Caligus rogercresseyi; assembly: GCA_013387185.1. Lineage (NCBI taxonomy): Eukaryota > Metazoa > Arthropoda > Copepoda > Siphonostomatoida > Caligidae > Caligus > Caligus rogercresseyi. The sequence goes on from CP045897.1 coordinate 26,529,970, forward strand.
AAGTTAGCCTACTCTGCCAATAGATGTCGCTGTGCTGTGAAATCAGGTGCCGGGAGCGTCTTCCTCTCGGAACTTCCGTCGAGGGGAACCCTCCCCCGTCCCTCTACGCCTCCCCAGTCGTGAAAAATTCGCCTCGGAAGGCTCATAAGGACCCCGTGACGGCGGAGGTTTGCACTCTCTGAGTGTATATATGCCTCTAGTTAATAGCTGAGTTTTGATATTTTTATGTATATTAATTTAAATTTAAAATGTAAATTAATGTACTTTTGTGCAATTCTAACTTTTTTGACAATTATGTGAGAGGAATTGTTTTATTTGGATTGGCGAAGAAAACTGGGCCCCAGTCAACCAAGGCAAAGTCGATTGGATTCGCCTTTCTCAACTCAAGGCGTGGATTGCCAACTACATCACAAACAACAGAGTTGTGAGGAACGACGATTTGAGGAAAATACTACATAATATCAGCCTCAGTACGTTATTCTACCCTGGTACTTAAAATACCTTCCCTTTAAGATGACTCCTGGACCAGCACCGCCAGCATAGTAAAGTTTTACCCATCATCATCAAGTCACTATTTTAAGTTCATCAAAAAATATGAAATTTTATAAATAATCATCCACATGTAATTTGTTATCTGTTCTTAATAGTGTTTTATAATCGATAATGTCTTCGTTCAGAGTTTTATCATAAACTATAATGTTTATTTTATTTTTATGCATGTATATATGTCCATTTTTATATATATGTTCTCTCTGTGCAAATAAAGGAAGAAAAAAAACTATCTTTTATAATTGTATTTGATACATTTTACTGATTTTAGAGATAAAGTCAATGTCAATAGTAAAAAGGACATACCTTCTTTAATAAGAATACCGAAATACTTTTTCTGAAGAAGAAACTATGGAAGGGATTTTAAAATATGGCAAACAAAGAAAAACGCTTAAACTATTCGGATTTGGTTTTTGACATTTTTCGTCACTTTGGATGGTAAAAAGTGTAGGTTTGAGCCACTGTGGGTTGAATTGTCATGTTGAAAAATGATTCTCCATCTTGTGTTCGTTTTTTCAAATTATTCCGAAAACATCAGAAAAACAAATTGTAGTGTACAACTCAAACTCAATGATCAAATGGAATAGTTACCACATGACCATAAATTGTTTATATATATATATATATAATATATATATATGTGTGTGTGTGTGGTACGTGAGTTTCATCTGTATTTACATGTATATCTCCCTGTCCTTTTGTTCTTGTATATTTGTAAATATGATCTTAGTAATAAAAAGACTCTTAAAGAAGCAACATATACTCTATTCATTATGTATAAAACGAGTCTAGAAGTGAACCTCCAGAAGTCCTCTACATTGGTGACCCCGACTCACAGCATGAGCTCAACAAATGCAAGGACTCTAAGATCCGTATTCCAAATTAAAAACACTCCTAAAGGAGACAACGAATGGAACAGTCCAGGATCAAATTAATGAACTATTCACCTTGTCCCTAATGCAAACAATTTGTGAATATCCGAAGTGGAGGCGATGGCATGGGATTTGGTGGATAATATTAAAAAGGGTGGAGAGAACTTTGAAGAAGTCTTCGTCAAGAGGCTTATCTTATCCTGTTTACCCTGTTCGTCTCGCCAACATCTTTCTCAAGAGTTCGACAAGTATAACTATAAGGACTTTGTCAAGTGCGCGAAAAGAGAAGAACGAAATATTGGAGCGTGCCGGCCGAATGCGTTTTGTTTGGAAGAGAAGAGAAAAGAAGATGATGTTCTTGTAGTTAAAAGGATAAGGAATCAAAATCTGCCTCAACAAGAAAAACACCTCGGCACCTGTATCAGGTAGTCATCCATTTAAAAAAAAGTTAAGTTTTTTTCATAATAAATATGGAAAAAAATCTTATCGTTGTGATTCCCCTAATATATGCTTTAAAATTTTAAATGATAATCAATCAAAAAACTAATTAAGAGTCGGGTTGGCCCGACGCTCTATAACAACAAATATTGTAAAATATTTTTCTGTCAAAATATATAATTATAATTTGTTCACGACTGAAACTCACGTCACTGACCCCTGTACATCCTATCGCAGACCTATAACATTATTAATTGACACAGGTGCTGAACGATCTTTAAACCCTCATTCCAAATTTATTAATTTGTTTCCATCAGAAGTTAAGCTTGTAGCAGCTAACAATTGTCTATAAAGAATCATGGCTTTTCCAATCAAAAAGTGAAATTACCTTTTCTTGATGAGTTTGTGACAGACATTCCTTTTGGTGTCATTAGGGTTTGATTTTTTGAGTAAGTTTAAAATGGTAGTAGATTCGTCAAATAGGAGGTTGTTTCAATTAGATGAAAGGGTGAACAATATAAACAGTGAGGGCTCTTGTTCCTTTTCTGATCATTAGTAAAAAAAATACCAGCTTTGTATGATAACTCATTTAAAGGGGATTGCCTTCATAGACTTTATCACAGTATTGAAACTGAGGGGATGCCTGTTGTAGCTCGGCAAAGGAAATTTCGGCCTGAAAAGAGTTAATTATCAAAGAGAGATCGATATTCTTTAAAAAAATTGCAACTTCTAAATCAAATTTGTCTCCTCCCGTTCATCTAGTAAGAAAACAAAATGGAGAATGGTGTCTTGTTGGAGACTATAGAGTATTAAATAATATAACAAAGCTGATAATATCCAATGCCTTCAATACAACTTTAACGAAAAATAATTAAAATATATTTTCTTATGTATACAGTGAAGACGTGTTTTCTCTGGCTCCGAAAGAAAGTGTCTATATCTTGGTTTCTGAGTGTAGTTTGTCCTTTTTATGCAAGTAAAGAGTGATGTAAGTGCATGGAGACTCGATAGTGGGTGCCTATAACGGACTAATTACTCTAAAAGTCCGGGTTTCGGATCTTTTTCGATCTTCGTGACTTCTGAGAACACAAAAAAGGCTTTATTGTTTGACCCTCTTCTTCTTCCCCCTCGCAGCGCTCCCGCGTTCTTGATTTTTCTTCTAAGAAAAAGAAGGTGAGTGATGTCTTCTCCCTGTAAAGAACCACCTGACATAGGTGATAATGATAAGCCGGTCGTGGCAAAAAAAGGCGAGGAAAAAAACAACTCGGAGGAGATGAAGAGCGTACCTGTCAAAGGGAATGAAGAAAAAAGAAATGAATCTAGCTCAGCTGGAATGGACGAAAGGATGACAATCAACTACAAAGCCAGCCTTTTAAAGAAGAAAAATACTGGATTAGATAATAGTCCAGTTTGGAACAAAGTGTTTATTGAATGGAAAGAGGAGAGTGGAGTTCCCAAGAGGGTTTTTTCCCTGATATCTCTCATTATTATAAATTAATAAAATGCTTGTCTATACAAGAAGAGGAAATTCTGCGGATTAATGACTGTAAGAGTGGAGCGGGCTTTATTGTTTTTACATTAAAGGCTCCTATCAATGTTCTCATTCGATTCAAACACTTGAAAGATGTAAACAAAATAGAAGACGATACATATTTTGCAGTGAGGGGCTTAAAGAAGATTAAAACCCTTCAAGACCCGGTGGAGGTGGTAATCAAGAATGGTTCAGAAGTGAACCTAGGAATGCTAAAAGAAGTGATGGAAAATATGGGACGATATGTGGGAATATTGAAAATATACAACACTCATTCGTACCAAAAGAGGGTATTGACACGTCATTTTTGGAAAAAATGAACAAAATCAATTCAGGACGATTGAAATTTCGTATAAAATTAACAAAGCCGATTCCTTGTATAGTCCCAGTTGCTGGGAAGAAAGTAGAACTCATTTGTAACCTACAAAAAGTTCAATGTTTTAAATGCCTAAAGTTTGGGCACATAAGGAAGAACTGTACTTCTGCGAAAAGAGTTTTTGTTTCCGAATTCGAGGCAGAGTTCAGGAGAGAATTGGGACTTCCACCGAGAGTCGAAAGTAGCATGACTTTGGACAAAGATGACATGGTTCAAGACGAACCCAATGGATATGCCAATGATACTGGAGGGATTAACAATTCTAACTCAAAGGAATTCACCAAAGACAACCAACCGAAAGCAACCCCCCCTGACGGAAGAAAGGCTGTTCAAATCGAGAGAAAAGAAGCTAGTTGTGATAATAGTGATACCCCATTGGCAGCCCAGAAAGAAACCATTACTAACGCTGAATCGACTACAACCAACGACGGAGAGCCAGACAAGAATGAAAATTCTTATCTTCAATCAAACAAGACAGCCTGTTCCATGAGGGACGACTGGAAGCTTGTTATGCGAAGAAAGTCGCCAACTCCAGAGCAATCTGCCCCAACTAAAATATCAGCCGACAAAAAAAAGGTCAAAAGGATTTTCAGTAGTCCAGATGATGGCGCTTCAAAGAGAATCAGAGAAGTAGACGGCGCAGAAGGGGAATCTCCACTCTCGCGGAGTGACTCCATGTGATCAGGTTTTCCCTCCATCTAACTCAATATGAAGATAGCAGTCCTTTCCTACAACGTCAACTCTATGCTTCGGATGTTGTTTCTTTGGTGGATTCACGATTAAAGGACACCCGGTCGATCTCTTATTTAATCCCCCCCTCGCATGATACCTTTATCTCTCTCGTACAGCAACGCTTGTCCCACACGTCGAGAGGAGTTGTTCTAATGATCAGAAGAACACTAACGCCATGTCTTATTAAAGCGGACCCCCTGGGAAACTTCATTTCGACGGATATTATCTTCAACAGAGAAATCACAAGAGTTATAGGAGTCTATGAACCGAACATGGACTTTACAAAAATACTACCCGGAAACAACAATGAAAACGTTAAGTACTCTTACCACCGAAAAAATGTCTTGTGTTCTTGTTTTTATTTTTATAAGTTTGGCCATAATCCCCCCCCCCCCCAATTAATTAACATGCCTATGAACTTAAAAATCTTAAGCGCTAATGCAAATTCCATTTTTAACCAATCAAAAAGTAAAAAATTAATTAACTATTTATGTGTATACAAACCGGATATTTTATCAATTTGCGATTCACGCATAAAAAGTTTGAATTACGATTATTGTCTTCCGGAAGGATATGAGACCTTCATTGTTCCGGCAGTGAACATTAAGGCAAAACATCCTTCCAGAGGCATTATTTTACAAATCAAAAAGAAGTTACAGCCAAAATTAATTGCCAGTGATACTGGGGGTAACTACTGTGTACTTGAGTTGAAATGGGGAGACAGATGTATTAAAATTATATCAATTTATGGTCCTAATAGGGATGACCCTGACTTTTATCGTTTTATTGAATCCAATTTTTTGAATAAAAGCATCTGCAAAGACGAAGCCGTTATATTGATGGGAGATTTTAATATCTCTTTGTTGAGGGAGCGAGACTCCTGGAATTATAAACATCAAAATAACTTCAAAGCTAAAACGGTCTTGAAAAATATTTTAAATAAGAACTCACTGAAAGATGCAGCCACCAAATTCAACGAAAAGCCAGAGCACACATTTTATGTTAAAATAGGGAACTCAGTGATTAAACACTCGAGGCTAGACTACTTCTTTGTTTCTGAAGGCCTATTCCCTTTACTTTCAGAGTACCAAACGATTCCTAAGTTCATGTCGGACCATAATCCAATTATGATAACTTTTACTGATTCAAAAATTAAACCCAAAAAGTGTTGGAAATTAAATACCTCACTGCTTGAGGACAAAGATACCCAATCTTTAATCAGAAAGGTAATTGAAGGAGTTTCCTTGAGATTGAGATCTGGGGAAATTAAGTCCCCTTCTTATGCTTGGAAACGTATTTTGGACGGATCTAGGAGAATATATATCAAACTTGGGGTAAGATTGAGTGAGGAAAGAAAAATGAAATTTGGGGAACTGATTAGGAAAAGAGAGATGGGAATCATGAGTGCGGCGGAGGTGGAAGAGTTAGGTAGGTTGACTAACTTCTACAACCAGGGGAATTTAATTAGGTCTGGAAACCAAAATGTTCCGAAGGAACAGGTTGTTTTTGGCAAAATTAAACAAAAGGAACGTTTCAACGGAGAAAAAAAAGTAGTAAGAGCTCTTTTTAGCGAGGACGGGAGTTTGATTGAAAATGAAAATGGGGTGAAAAACATAGTCAAAAACTTTTATGAGGAGTTGTACACGTGTAGACATTGTACGGACCAAAAAGGTTCCTTTTGCTTGAAATGCACATTTAACACTGCACACTATTTACGACTTGAGGATTTTAGCAAAAATATAAAAGTAACAGAAGTAAAGATATCTCATAGACAGAGTTTGGAAAGTGAAATCGAGAGTAAAGAAATTATCGAGTACGTAAAATCTTACACGAAGAAAAATAGAGCTCCTGGTCCTGATGGCTTTCCCATTGAGTTTTATGCTATGTTTATCAATCTTTTGGCACCTATATTAGAGCTAGTTTATAGAGAAGCTCATATGAAGGGATACTTCGAAGAACATATTTCTTTGGGAAAGCTTGTCTTGATCCCTAAAGTAGGCAAGAATCCAAGATTTGTCGAAAATCTGAGGCCTCTAACCCTTCTCAATACTGCTTTTAAGATCCATGGGGGTATTTTAGCAGGAAGGCTAAAACATCTTTTAAAAGATATAATAAACCCGGCTCAAAAAGGTTTTGTACCGGGGAGGGTAATGGAGGATGTTGGGAGAGGCATTAAAGATGCTATTGCCCAAGTTAAAGATACAAGGACAAATATTGCCATCATGGGAATTGATTTTAGAAAGGCATTCGATAGCATGTCACATCAATGGATGTTGAAGTGCTTGAAGGGACATGGATTGGGGAGTAATTTTATTAAAATGGTAGGAGTAGGTCTATGCAATCTTTTTACTTTTTATGAGGAGACCAAGAACGTTTTTCAAATTAATAGAGGATGTCGGCAAGGTGATCCGATTTCCCCCACCTTGTTTATTATGTCAGTGAATTCTATGATTGAAGAAATTCAAGTATCTAGGCAAATAAAGGGTATTGAGGTAGGTAAAGCTATAATAAAAGTACTTGCATTTGCCGACGATATGACCATGATCTTTACTGGAAGTAAAGGTGATATAGAGGATTCAGTAAAAAATACACTTAGAATTTTGGAAGAACATAAGAAGTGCTCTGGCTTAGAGGTTAATCTATGTAAAACCCAAATAATGTCCGATTTCGCAATACCTTTTGATATGGACGATATTAAATCAACAAGTGTTATGAAAATATTAGGAACACATATATCTTTAAATGAGCGTGATTTCATTGAGAACTGTACGCTTATAGAGGAAAAAGTAAGGAAAAACACAACCTCCTATGCGTTTTTTTTAAAGAAAAACCCTACTGCGAGAGTTTTTATTTGGAATGCAATTATTTTACCGAAAGTGACTCATGTCTTAAGATTAACCCCATTTTCTGAAATTTTATGTAAAAAAATAGACGAAATCTGTGATTCATTTTTATATCCGGAGGGTCGTCCAAGAAATATATCCTGGAATCGCATTATAACTCCAGTAGGGTACGGAGGATTGGGTTTATTATGTATTAATAACTTTTGGAAGGCTATTCTTTTCAAATGGGTTCAGAGACTACTAGAAAAAGACTCTATATGGGCAGAAGCGTTGGATTATTTATATAGGGAGCAAATGGGGCATTCCATAGACGAAGATGTGGGTAATGGCCCGCACAAAATTTTAGAGATAGCTAAAAAAATTAGCCCATTTTGGGATAGGAACGAAGGGATCTTTGGTGAAATGACAAATGCAATATTACCTTGCATGGAATGGCAAGAGCCCGTAGCAGGGAACAAAAGATTACAATTTTTAACCAATACCTCAATAAAACGGAAAATAAGCTACATAGGAGAGGTTTTTACTCAAGACAATTTTTTTACACCAAATGAATTACTAGAAAGACGGAAAATTTTAAGATTAATAGATTTTAAAAACAGGGAGTGTGGCCCTAGAAATTGTTTTTTTGGTTTTATCACATTAACAAACACCAAAAGTCTGCGGTATTCCCTAATGGACAAAAAAATGAGGAAATATTTTTTAGATCAAATAAACAGAAGAAAAGAAAATTATGGTTTGAGTATGCCGGTACGGGATATCATAAAGGGACTTCAATCGGCACTGTTCTGTCACTCCTTGTTCTGGTTCAAGTATAGGGTGGTTACAAATACCCTTACCCTGGGCAGTATCTATGGAAAGACGGAGGAGGAAAGATATTGTTTCTTTTGCAAGAACTGTTTGGAGACATCTAAACATTTCCTTTTAGAGTGTACAGAGATAGGGGAGGTCTTAAACTATCTTCAATATATTTTTAACAAGTTTTTAGGTTTACAATTGCGGCGTACAAGCTTTGTTTTCTTTTATACCGGTCTGCATCAGGAAGAGGTTAATTTTATCATGGCAAAGACCCAGTTCTTTTTATACAAATTGAGAACAGAAAGGATCCCCATACCCCAAAATTTTAAAGAAATAGTTGATAAAACAATGAAAAAACTATTGACATAATTGCTGTCCTTTGTATATTGTATCTATACTTAATGGTTTTTTATTAATACAAATTTATTTTTTAAAATATCTTAAGAGCCCCCCTAAATTTTTCCCCCCTATAGTTTAAAATGTTAATGTTTTAGTTAAAATTTTATTATAAGGTTTGATTTTTTGAAAGTTTTGTTGTTATTGTCGTGTAGTAGATATAAATGAAAATAAAATTGTTGTACTGGTGTACAAAAAAAAAAAAAAAAAAAAAATAAAAAGTAAGTCCGTCGTTTTCAGTAAAATTGATCTATTAAAGCTTACCATCCTGGTTTGAAAAATGCTACAGGTACATTTCAAAGAATGATTGATGGAGTGTGTGTGTGTGTAATCGTCTTTATTCATCTTAAAAATAACACCTAGTTCTTTCAACTAGTTATGGCGTAAGGATAATGTTTAAAAAAATATATATAAATAAAACTTATATAAAAACAATAAATATATATATATACATATATATATACAGGGTGGGCAAACTAATTCCTTTTTTCCAAAGGCAATAAAACAAGCTGTGTAATTCAGAAAGGTTTTATTTTTGTTTCATAATGAAAGCACATCTTTAAGTTTTATTTTACATAGTTTTAAAAATCACACCACTTAGATGACATCCTCCAGAATCGATACACTGGACAAACCTATTTTTGGTACTTTCCATTACCTGCCAGCGTATCGGCGGGTATATTGGTTATTTCCTCTCTGATATTGGCCTTCAAATCTGCCAGGTTTGTTGGGCGGTTGACATAAACTAGGGATTTCAAGTAACTCCACCAAAAAAAATCACAAGGGGATAAGTCGGGTGACCGGGCTGGCCATTCCAAATCGCCTCTTCTTGAATCAGGCGCCCCGGAAAGTGTTCTCGCAAAACATTCATTGAAGCCCTTGAGGTGTGCGCCGTTTCTCTCCGTCCTGTTGAAACCAAATCTGCCCTAGGTCTAATTCTTCAATTTGCGGGAGAAAAAATCCTGTAGCATTTTAACATAACGCGTTATTGGCCTCGATGTTTTCAGGTGTTCTGACGCGCCTAGCTATACGAATTCTTTGTTGTGTTGTACTCCCGGTTTCTCTGAACGTTTTGAACCATGCAATGATTGACTTCCGGTCCGGAACAGGGCCTCTAGGTGCAACATTAAAATGAGTGCAAAAGAGCACTGGGTTGCAATCACAGACTGATGGTTGGAAAAATACGCCTCCACGGCAAACGCACGCTCCTCTCTGCTCCAACGCATGATAGTGACTGACTGTATTTCCAAGAAAACTTTACGCCTGCCTCTTTGAAATGAGCCCACCTCACTTCTCCACTACAACTACACACCAAATGCCACAAATTTTAAAAAAGGAAGTTAGTTTGCCCCACCCTGTACAATAAAATCCATAAAATAAAATAATGATAAAGCAAAGCCATTTGACAAAAACAAAAGAGGACTTTATATTGGCGCTATTTTAGAAATGTTTTTGGCAGCTACCGTTGCTGCACCACGTGTGGGGGCGGACCTAAGCTCGGGAAACGAATTCCACAGATCGGCGGCGAAGGCGGAAAACGTTTTTTCCTTTACTTTAAGTGGACAGGGGATGATGCCCAGCGACTTTGATCGGCTCGACCTGTTGTTTTCTGATGGTAGGTTGGTGCGTGAGGAAAAAATGGTTTTGCCGATGAGACTTCTCTCACCACACCCTCCATCCGAGCTGGAGTAAGCTTTCCATGTTTATAGGGCTACAGCTATCACGGCGATCTCATTCACTGACGGAAGACCTGCTTTGCGAAGTAGGTCAGGAATGCGGATGTGGTCAGTCCTCTTTATTCCTGTAATGGATCTGGCCGCGTCATTAATAGATACTTGTACTGATTTGTACGCAGCAGAGGACGGACTTTCCCAAGTCTCACATCCAAGACGTGGGGGAATGACAGCAGCTGCTGCGTAGCAAATTTTTCCAACTAAAAGACCTCTTGCCAGTTGTCTTAAGTACTCTCCTCTAGGAAGGTGGAGAGCCAGCCTTGCAATAAGTGTCGCTCTTTGTCTGGCAGCTTTAGCAACTCCGTTCTCATGAGGAAGAGTTGTGAAATTTGAGTCGAATGTAACTCCAAGCAGCTCCAATTCTTTCGAGGGACGAATCAAATTTCCATCAACCAACACAGAGAACGAAGCTAAGTCTTTATTGCGAAGGTTACCCCCGACCATGAGTTGAGTTTTGGAAGCGTTCAGTACAAGACCATTCCGCAGCAAATTGAGCAAAAAGTTTTGCTCGCAGATCCAATTGAGCCTTAACATGGTTTAGGTCTCTACCAACAGCCCAAATGGCAGTGTCATCAGCGTAGCCCGAGTTGTCCACCTCACCGATACCCAAGCAATCGGGCATGTCAGCCACTAGAACTAGATAGAGTATGGGCCCCAAAATAGACCCCTGTCTCACCCCAAACTCCACCCTCAAAAGGTCGGACAGGGTACCATTCCAATCGACACATTGCTGGCCGTCTGATAGGTAAGATGTGAACCATTCCAATGCCGATCCTTTAACACCTATAGCTCTTAGTTTGGGGATGAGCTGACTCTTGTCAACGGTGTCAAACGCAGAAGAAAGATCGAAAGCAAGAATCCCAACCACATTACCTTCCTGCTTCCCTCGAATCCACTTTGTATGGGCAGTGGCTAGTGCTGCTGCAGACGATCTGCCAGGACGAAAGCCAAACTGAGAATTGGGTAATGCACTCACCTTGGCTAGATGGGACTCCAAGTCACGTTTCACCACCGTCTCAAGCACCTTGGACAGGGCAGGTAATATTGAGACTGGACGATAAGAGGATGGGTCAGCTGGACTTTTCCCCTTTCCCTTATATATAGGAATAATCCGAGCTGTTTAAAGCCACTTGGAACTATCCCAGAGGCAAGTGACCGGTTTACAAGATGTGCAATGGGTGCTGCCAGAACCTCTAACCTTTCTTCAGAACTGATACAGGAACTTCATCCAAGCCCAGTGCCTCCGTGCTCTTCATGGCTGATATCACTTTGGCGATTTTCCCCGCGCTAGCAAAGGAGAAAGAGAATGGCGAAGTTGATCTAGGCCAACTCGAGGGTGGAGCAGACACAGGTGGTATATTTGCTCGCAATTTATCGACCTTGTCTATGTAAATTGATTCATAGCTGATGCTGCTTTCTCTATTTCCCTCCGTAGAAATTTTCTCGATTGTGAGAGAGGCAGGAAGGGAACCCGGACCCTTTCCCAACGCTGAGTTTGCAAGGTCCCATAAGACCTTTGGGTCATTGTTGGCTTTGAGAAGTTTATCTAGGTTCGTACGGATTTTATCTCTCTTAACCATAGAGGACACCCTGTTACGGAGCCTTCGATAGTCCTTTCCGGTTGCCTGGTCTCTGGCTTTCATGAGACTTAGTGTGTCAGAAGAAAGGTAAAGACTTCGGCCGTCCTTGACCGTAATAGTTTTGTAAGGAGAGACCACGTCCAGGGCTGAGGTGATGCCACGCAGTAGGAATTGATGACATCCCTCCACATCTTCTATCTCATGGATATTATTCCATGGCCAAAGACTCAGAGCGGCTTCAAGGTCTGATTGACGGATTTTCTTGTAGTTCCTCTTCACAACGCTCTTGGCTACTTTCTTTTTATTGCATTTAATTTGTGCGAGAACGGGACGATGATCAGTGATTGCTTCCTCCAGTACCTTGACATTCGCCTCGACTCCTGAATAATATATGTGGTCAATGCAGGAGACACGATATTGGGGGGTATAGAGTATTGGGGGTATAGAGGATGTTTTGCATATGTCGATGACATACTACTATTTTCCAAGGGAGAGAATGATCATCATGATCTGATTGTAAAGTACTAGGAATTCTTAAGGAAAATGGCTTGAGCTATAAGGCTGACAAGAGTATGTTTTGTAAGAAAAAAGTAGACATTCTGGGTTTACAATCAGTTCAAATGGACTAACCCCCCAATGATAAAAGATAAGTGAATTAATGCATTTCGAAGTTCTCAAGACAGTAAAAGATATCAACAACTTATTGGAGTTAGTAACTATTATAGAAGATTCATGCCCTATTTAGGCGAATTACTAAGCCCTTTTTATAATTTAATAAAGCGTAAAAAGGCTAATGCCAAAATAAGCTGGTCCCCTGAAATCGATCATCATTTCAAGAAATTTAAAGAAGGACTCGATAAAGTTACTTCTCTTACTAATTATATCCCTGGACAAGAAATACGTCTATGCGTAGATACATCTGATATAGGAATTGGAGGGGTACTTGAACAAGGTAAGGGATGTTTGTTTCGTCCATTGGGGTTTTATAGTAGAGCATTGAATGAAAGGGAACAACGTTATTCAGCCTTTGCTCTTGAATTACTTGCTGTAAGGGATGTGTCGCGACACTTCAATCATTTGATTGAAGGACGTTAAAGAATTTGTTTTACAGATCACAAGCCCTTGGTTAGCTTCCCAGTTTGCTAAAAATCCAAAATGGCCGATAAATATTTTAGATACTTTTTCGGAAATTAACGAAAGAGGGATAATTTTAAGACACATTTCTGGTAAAGATTATATACCCTTAGATTTTCTTATCAAGAATAGGCCTTGTACGATGAATTTTCATGATTGGAACACTTTAAAGACGAGCAGATAAAGAGAATGTAAGGTTTTCTTCTTATGTATTGCTAGAGGAAAGGTGTATGTTTTCTCGCTGCATAAAGAAAAAATAATATGGCAAGATAGAGACCGTTTCTACCCTAGAAACTGACATCTACCTTTGACAAAACATTGAGGATCATTTTGAGTGCGTTTTATAAGTGCTTAGTGCGTTTCTCGGACCATAAATGGTCATTATTATCCAATATAAGGACTCTGTAAGGAACTCTTCATAGTATACTCTTATCATATTTCATCACCGTCATCGTCAGCGTGCGCACTCTTTTCTCTCTCCGTTTAAGAGAGGAAAGGAGAGGGCCCCCACTGGAGGATTTAAAATAACCCCACTTGTTGGAGCAAATACAGCTTGACCGGCCTATCTTCAATACGCTTCGAGGGAAAATCGACGATAGAAGATTCTGCGTTGTTTTTATTATTATTTTTTTCCTTATTTCTTCCCCTGGACACTTGAGTATTTTTTTTTCTCCTTTTTAATACCTGCCGGTTTTTTTTGTTTTTTTATTCTGATTGATATCTTTTTTGAAGTATTTATTGTAAGAAGGTTACTACTGGGTAAAACTGATTTGAGACGACTTAATTCGTATTCTTTTTTACTTTGATAATGATGAGTCCAACGGACCGCCCTCCTGATACTTCTTCATGGAGTAATAGGGGCAAAATGTCCTATGCAAAAGCTCTTGGTAAGAGAGAAAAGGCTTTATCAGAAGCCTCGAGAAATATTAATTTGAACTCATCGTTTAAATGGGATACTTTCGTCTTAACATTGACGGATTCAAATAGTGGTCGTGTTTTCAACAACATGAATATGAAACAAGTGATAGTATATAATGCTGCACTTTTCTTTGGCTTCACGGAGGAGGAAATTGCCGGTGCTCAGGCAAAGTTAGGCTTCGGATATGCCTCTTTTTATACAAATGAAAAAATAGATGTTCGGTCGAGAGTTAACCTTCTCAAAAAATGTTTCGTGACTGACGTAGAAGGGCCAGATGGTCAAATGAAATCCGTTAACATGAAGATTAAAGGAATGGACAATTTTGAACTTGATAGAAAAAAACGATTTAAAATAACTGCGGTCAACACCTTTAAAAGGGTAAATGAAAAAAAGTTGAATGAATGGCTAAGTAAAATGGCTGATATTCATGAAGCCTCACCAGAATCTAACCCTGATGATCTGGACGCCGAAAAGAAGTTTAAAAATTACAAAACCGTTTGGAGAACGTCCAACTATAATTTTGAAGTAACTGCTAATTCAGCGCATTTGCCTCAAATTTTACCTGTAGATGGATGTCTAATTAACTTAAAATTCCCCGGAGTCCGACTGCAATGTCAAAGATGTTTTCAATTTGGGCATTCACGACAAAATTGTACGGGAAAACGGCTACAAATTGTTGAATACGAAAAAATTCTTCTCCAAAAATAGCAGAGGTTCAAAAGCTTTCAAACGCTACAGATGAAAGTGCTGCACGTTGTGATGCTGGATCTGAAAATACGGATAATAATGATGCTATCAACAACGAAGTTATTGAAAAACTATTCAAACGGAGAGCGATGGTGAAGAAGCTATCTGGATGTGGGTAGGGTTTCAACTGGTTGTGATGTTAGGAGTGGGAGTGCAACCCATATAAGTGCCACCAACAATGAAATTAATGAAACCCAAATCAAAAAGAGGACAATGCTGAAGACAATGAAGACACAGAAGGGTCAGTTGAAAAGTCTAGTCTACGCAATTCATCTGAAGAGGCTAGTCATTGTTCAAAAAACGCCGACACAAATGAACCCAAAAACGCAAATATTTCTCCAAATGTAAATGTTATCCCTGCAAACTCAAGGAAATTGGATCAGAAAATGGTTGATAGACGCAACCAAAGCCCACTAAACACTAGACGATCGACTTTCACTTTCAATTTCGTCGGATAATATATTACCATCAAGGTCAAGATCAGGATCGCACTCAAAGAGAACAATGTCCGAGACAATATCTCTCCGAACGGAAATCCCCATAAACATAAAAATAATTATGACACTGACTGTCTTTTCTTTTAACGTAAACTCCCTCCAGAGTTTAAAAAGGAAATACGATTTGGCTCGATTTTTAAAATATCTTACTTTACCCGATATAGTCATTTTAACAGATACAAGGTGTTCCTTGGAAGGACATTTTTCAATTCCTGATTGCTACAAAGTTTTTTTCATCGTTTAACCTATCAAATTTACACCCAAAAAGGGTGTGTCTCCTTGTTAATTAAATCTACTCTTAATCCAAGTATTAGTTTTAGATGTTATGATGGAAATCTTATCAAGGCTCACTGTAACTATCAAAACTCAGTTTTTGATATAATAGGCATTTATGGACCGAATAAAGATGATCCAGAATTTTTTAAAGGTAAATTATTGTCGGTAATTTCGAAGAGGCCGACTATTGTTGGTGGAGATTTTAATATAAAAATAAATCAAGGAATACGTTGCCCATCAAAGTGTACCAACGATCATCCCCATGCAACAAAAGAATTGAAATCGATTATAACTTCTTATGGTTTCACTGATGTTGGCCATCATCAAAATAATCTTTCTCACACCTTCTTTTCAAGAGACAAGAACTCCAAAAAGTATCCTCACGCATAGACTACTTCTTAATAAAAGGATTCACTAACGACTCGATAAAAGAATATAATGTTATTGACACACAATTATCTGATCATAAAGCTTTAAGACTAAAAATTAACACTACAACTACAGAAAGAAGGAATAAACATTATGGACCCTCAATCCAACTCTTTTAAATGACCCAGACACCGATGCGCAAATAAAGAACATTATTTAAGTTCTTTTAATAATTTGATCGAATTTAGTAATACATTTTCTATTGTAGAAAATATGTTTACTAAAATCAGAAAAATGTTGCGACACAAAGGATCTATACAAGCCACTAAAAAACGATTGGATCTCGCAAAACTAGAAGAAACTACGTCGGCAGACATGAGTACAGAAGAAAAGAAGTTCAGAGTTGATCAGTTATTTAGGGAAGCGGATCTGAATTATAGAAAAAAGCTGAGGCTTACCGAAATAAAAGATTTAAATAACTCAAGACTGGGCTGTATTCAAGAAATGAAGAGACGAAATACTAAAAAGAATTTATCTCTTTTTAAGCCAAATGGAGAAATTTCACAAGACGCGGAATATATTTGCGAGGAAATCAAACAATACTACTCCAAGTTGTATAGCTGCTTCGATTGTACACAAGAACATTGTTGTGCAAGGTGTATAGAAATGGTCAACACTTTTGTGAAGATTGGAGATGTAAAGCTGATGATTCTGTAAAACTCAACGACAAAAACAAAGACATAATGGAGCAACATCTTACTGAAAATGAAATAGTGTATGCCATTGACAAGAACACAAAAATGAATAAATCTCCTGGACCATCGGGCTTTACTTTCGAGTTTTTCAAGAAATACTCGACGATTTTAGCTCCTATTCTTTTACGTTTTTACGAAGAAGTTCTTGCCGTTGGATATTTTCCCGAATTTGCATCAACCGGAAGAATAGTTCTCATTCCTAAATCAAATAAAGATCCTAGACTTTTAAAAAATTTAAGACCCTTAACTATGCAAAATTCAATTTTTAAATTTTTACATATGTTTTAGCCAATAGATTAAAAATCAGTTTGAAATCAATTTTACATCATGGCCAATATGGTTTTATTAAAGATAAGTTAATGGATAGTATACCTTTCACCTTACAGACGTTTTTAGAATCAAAGCAAGATGTATCACTTATGACAGTGGACTTCTCTAAAGCCTTTGATACTTTATCACATAAATTTATCATTCAACATTATATAAGAAAGGTTTTGGCGATTCATCATTAGAATGGTCGGTGCTACAATTGCCAAATCCAGAACAATTGTTCAGTATGGAACCGCAAGCGCTAGTTTTAACAATAGAAGAGGTGTTAGACAAGGAGATCCGTGTTCTTCTATACTTTTTATACTTTGTCTGGATTGTTTAATCGTGGAGGATTCAGTTGGATAAAAACATTGTTGGTTTTTCAGCTATACCTTTTCATACAAAATGTCTTTGTTATGCAGATGT
>CP045897.1:26547346-26572426 GCA_013387185.1 Caligus rogercresseyi
ATTTCTTTTTCCGTTTTAGATTTATTTCTATTTGAGGGGAAAAGGGAGGGAAGAACGATAAAAACTTTGATTTTTCTCTCCATAATCCAAATAATAATTGCATATATTGTCAAAGTTTTTCATCATTTTATAAATGGATGTTATTGTAGATTTCTCTCTCTCTCGCTCTCTATGGTAACCGTACATATTTTCTTATACAGAAGAAAGCAGATTTTCATTTGATGGGGATCTAAACACATATCAAAACAAGATCTATAAATTATGTCTATTTGTATTTAAATAAAATCATGAAGGAAAATAGTTGAAAGGAGAAAAGTCAAAGAGCTAAATAATTTTTATATATGTTTTTTTTGAGTATGCGTATAAATAAATAGATATTATTCAGTTTTTTTGTCTCCTTTATAATTTATATGCTTCAAATATATGTAAATAACCTCTCCCAAAAAATACATCATCAATAAGATTAAAAAAAATTCAAAATATTTTGACTGCTTGTCGGTGTTTTTCCCTATTATCTCATGATAGCAAAAAAGAAGCCAAATCGGTGAGGAGAGCTTTGGTTGATTTGTACTTAAATAAGATTTGAAATAATTTAAATTTTTAGTATTGGTGATTGCAATAAAACTAAAATCTTCGCTAAGCCTAAAATGTTCTGCCACCACATAAAAAGTCATTTCCATTTTTTTCATAATAGCCATCAATATGGAATTGATTAAAAATCCCATTTTTTCAAAGACTTTTTAGATTATTGCTTTTGTAAAAACAAGAACACGATTTGAGTCAATTTTCTGAATAAACTACTTAAACTCAAAATTGTTAATACTAATTTTAGAAAACTTAAAAGACAGGCCAGTTTACTGATTAGTGTAATTTAATTTTTTATATTGTTTATTTTTTTTTCTAAATATATATGTATTATTCCATTTTTGTGATTTAAAAGTTCGAATAAATTAAAATCTTGATTGCAAAAATATTTTTGTTGTTTGAAATATTTTTTTTTTCTCATGACTTACAATAACCATACTAAAAATAAATCATTTACATACATTTTTTTATTCACATGGTTATTAAACACAAAAAAGAACAATATTGCCATTTTCTCCTTTTTCTTTTTTGTGTATTATTCTATTTTGTGATTTATAAGTTCCTTCGAATAAATTATACTTTTGATGCAAAATATTTTTTATTGTTTGAATTTTTTTCTCATTACTTACAATATAAATACTAAAAATAAATCATTTACATAACTTTTTTATATTCAACATGAGTACTATACACAAGAAAGAACAAATTGTAATAAAATATTTTAATTGAGCGATACAGTTGGGAAGAATGTCTAAATATTGCACTAATAATAATGTACATACTTTTTTATTGTATCATTTGTGACGTCTCAAAAAATCACCTTTTGAACAAGATCCATACGTCAAAGATCTCCTCGTTGACTCACCTTATTTTATATTCTCCTTGTCGTGCTGCCTCACATTAATCCTTCAGAAAGAATTACATAAAGGCTTTTTTTTTTTTGTATTGGTATGAATCCTATGGATCACCCTCCAGGCAATGGCCACCCGAGAAACAAATAATTATGATAAAAAACTCTCTATGCGAGGGCTGTTGCTAAGAAAAATAGGTAATTTCACTGATGTTTCATTTAATTTCAACTTGAACTAGAGGCATATATACACTCAGAGAGTGTTCCCTCCGCCGATCCCAGCAACCTTCCCATTCAAACATTCTCCCCCTTCACACGCCCGATTTTCTATCTCTAATCATTGTTTCCTCTCTCTGTTAGCTCATTTTGCATATTAAAAAAGCACGAAGAGACGGAAGAGGAGAAGTTTTAACTACGTCACTGGGTTAACATAGTCCCTGAGCTGATATATGACACTATAATACGTCCATTCATATTTTTTTAAGCGTTTGTTCTTTCCTATTCCCTGAATAGAGACCCCATTTCATTTAGTATTTTGCTCATTTTGCATATAAAAAAGCACTTAGGAATGCCAAAATTTAATCACTTGTTTCTTTGGGCATTTCCAACAACTCCCAAAGTTCAATCGAATCCGTTCAGTACTTTTTGAGTTATCCTGCTGACAACCAACAAACTAACAAACCAACAAACGCCCGTTAAAACTAGAGGCATTATCCACTCAGAGAGTGTGTACCTCCGCCGATCCCCACACATTCCCATTCAAGCATTCCTCCCTTTACACCGCTCCGATTTGCTATCTCTAATCATTGTTACTCTCTGTTAGCTCATTTTGCATATTAAAAAAGCACTCAGAGATGGGAAAGACGGGAAGAGGAAGAAGTTTAAGACGTCACTGGGTAACATAGTTCCTGAGCTGATAAATAAACAATAATACGTCAATGAATATTTTTTTGCGTTTGTTCTTTCCTACTCCTGAATAGAGACCCCAGCTCATTATTATAGTAGTAGTATTTTGCTCCATTTGCATATTAAAAAGCACTTAAGATGCCAAAATTTAATATCTTGTTCCTTTTGGCATTTCACAACTCCAAAAGTTCATTCGAATCCGTCAGATACTTTTTGAGTTATCCCTGCGACAACAATAAACAAACCAACAAACGCCAGTGAAAACAATACCTCCTCGGCGTGAGGTAATTACTCATTCAAGTGAGAGACTTTCGTTGTCACATAACGGAAGCTAATACAGAGAGTCTGTAACATAGAAACCATCAGCACATTATGTATTATAATGCTGCTCTTTATTTTTGGCTCTCTCGGGAAGAAATCGCCGGGCTCAGCCCAATACGGTTTCGAATATGCTTCGTAATAGAACCAACGAGCCCGATTGATACACGATCATGCATTGATATCTTAAGGAGAGGAATATGCAACAGAAGTGGGAGGGCCCATGGAAGAAATGCTGTGAAATGAAAGTAGAGGGCATTATAACATTCAATTTGATAGGAGAACCTGATGAAAATAAAGGCTATTAATACTTTCAAAATGATCAATTGGATAAAGTAAGGAATTGAATAGGGAGATTTTGTTGATACTCTAGATTGCTACCCATAAGCTAATCCAGAAGATCAGACACAGAAGGAAATTTGAGCGATATAAAGCCATTTGGGAAACGTCGAACTATATTTTTAAGTGAATGTGTATCTAAAAAACACTAAAATCTGCCCTAACACGAAACCTAGTAAATTTAAAGTACCACGGGGTGCGCCTTCAGTGCCATAAACTGCTTCAGTTTGGGCACGCTTTAGGGAGCTGTTCCGAAAAACGGGTACAAATTATGGATTATGAAATGGAATTGAATGAAAATATATGCAATATAAGAAAATGATTCGAAAAAAGAAACGATTCTCAGTGCATGTCTCAATACAGAAAAACTTATGATACCCCACTTCAGGACTGATTGAAGATAGAAAAAGAAGCTGTAGAGGACGGAGCATGCGTCCCCACCACCAATAATTCAGACCCCAGTATACGAGTGGATTCTCTTGAAAAATAAAATATATTATAGACGACGAATCACGTATCCTCACAGGTGACGCTACTGACCCCCAAATAACAAATAATTCGATTGGGAAGGGAGCCCATGATATGCAATGCAAATGACGAATTTGAATTCCTCGCACACAACATTGCCACACGGTTTTAACAGAAGTCCTCATCACCTCGGCGTGGACAAAACATCTGAAACGATCTCCCTAGAAATCTTAGGGATTTATATTCGAAAAATGGCCATCCAGAATCCGGTTCGAACCCGAAAAGACCTAAAAACGTCGATACAAGCCTTCACAAAATATGCTATCATCTTTAGATGAATTGAATACATCTAACTTAATTGTAGACTAGAAAGAGAGGCTAGAGCTTCTGATTACAAACAACTTATAGCTCTAAGTTCATGCACTCTCTTAGTCCAGGTATTTATTTAATAATAATAATAACACACGTATACAAGAATAGACAATTATAAACAATGTGTAATTAAGCATTACAATAACATTAATACCTGGAACATACATAATTTAAATTGGAATATAAATAAGTAATATTATTCGTAATTCAGACATTTACAGAGCAAACTAACTCCGGCCATCTGGCGGAAATAAGTAAAGAGTTTGCTACACATCTAAGATACGAAACAGGAGTGACCTAAGCGAAATAAACTTTTGAATGCATTTCACCATATTATCCTTAAATGTTATTCAGTCCAAGTATAGATCGTAAATATAAAATAGCGCATATATAAAAAGGATAAACTGCCAGATATTGTCATTCTTTGCGATACTATCAACATCACATATCAAAATTTGTAAATCGTAAAAACTTTTATCAATTTCGTTAATTTCTTTATGTACATTTTGAGAATGGAAATATGCCCTAGGTTTGTATCGTTTGGCAGATCTCTTTTTGTATATAACTTGATGTGCCCATGATATTGTTGCATTGACTTAGAGTTCCTCCTTTCCCAGAAGTAGGCTAAAAAATCCTCTTTGTCTGTAATAGCTATTGATCAATATGTACTATATTACGTATTGGTGATATGTTTCCTTCATTCTGGAACAGTCCCACAAGATGTGTCATAGACTCTCTGATCGTTGAAGAATCTTCATCGTACTCTAGTGTTCCCGACAAACAAAAATGGTGTTTTTCTGTCCTTTTTTATCTGCCTCGAAATTTTGATGTTATCGTTCGGTTCACATCTAATCTGCCGAATTACATGTGCATATGCTACATCTGTCTCCTCCAGGCAGTCTATGGAAGAGTACATATCAAGTATTTTTTTTCTATTTGATGGCATATGTACTTGGGATCCTTAGAGGTTTTTACCATACGAGTCCACGAGACTGATGTTTTTTTTTAAACTTTAGTTATCATTATAGTTTACAATCTTGTTATGTTATATTCATATATCAAGTTAGGGAGAACAAACACTGTAAATGAACGTAATGGCTTAATGTACATGACATAAAAAAGAAGAACAACCAAACATGGTGTGCTTCAGGGGCTATGTTTCATTATAAAATTTAATATTGGGGTAAACTTTTCTGGGAGAGGATTTTTTGCACATCTAATTTATATAGAATAAACTGCAATTTTGCAGTAAAATAATTTATTTCATTTTCGTGGGGGCCTATATAAAATAAACAAACTCTTTTGACCTTAAGGATAATTAAAAAGAGTAAAAAATAATGTTTTATTTGGTATAAAATTTTATCTATGGTTGGGCACTCGAATAAAAATGTTTTGATGTTTCTAAAGAATGCTTACAGAAAAAGCACATCCTTTCTTTTTGCGTTTTTCCATGCACACTGCCCAAAGACAGCGTGTTTGTGATAATTCTATATTTCAGCCAAATAGCGTATGATTTAAGTCACTTGTGTAAGATGTCTAATCACCGTCTCCGCTGGTGAAGGAATGTTGTATAAATCCTTTCGTATCTCTATTTGCTTTAATACTGCTTGTCCTGCCTTTTTTAAGTAAACCCATTCTCAGGGTCCTATTCTTCACCCCTCCCAGGAAGCCATAAAAACTATTTCTCGGACCAAATCTCTCTTCCTAAAACTTATCGTATTTAAAATTCTCTCCCTTTCTAAAACCTCACTAAGTGTAAAATTATTTCCTTTATTAAAAATTTCCCCAGAAGGATATATTCCTTCTTATAGATGATCCAGCAATGCAAACTAGTCTATCATTCCCCCTGAACTGGCTCTTGCCATTTCATTTTTTTCTAATATTAAATGGGATATCTCTCTGTTGCCATCTTTGTTTTCCCCCAGAAGAAACTAATCTCTTTGGACCTCTCAAGGACGTCAAGGGGACCTTACCTTTTTCATCTTCGATATCGCTACCTTAAAATCGCTAAATCTTTGTTTTAAAAGCTCAGCCCACACCGAACCTTGCTCAAAAATACGTTTGAACCATGTGTAGGTCATGACCTCCAGAAGGTTTTAAAGTGAAAGCAATGCAAACCAATCCCAGTCCCCTAAATTTTTGGGTGTGTTAATTCGTTTCCATGTAATTATTCTGCTGCTACCCTCTGGTAGTAAAAAGTCGTCGCACATGGCATCAATTTTGTGTGCATAAATCATTTGACAGGGGTGTTTGCTTTAAGATGGGAGTTACTTTGGGTAAAATAAGAGAATTCCAAATTTGGATCCTCGAGCACCATTTTTCTTTAAAGGATGCATCTTTGTTATTGCCCTACTGGTTAATTTGTTCAATTGTTCTCAAGTTTTTGTACCCAAGTCCCTCCAGGGAAATAAAAGTTCCTAAGATTTTCATAAATTGAGCTTGCTCTATATCTTGTAAATTAAAATTTATATCAAATTTGCTAAGATATTGACTTATTAAAATTAATAAAATCCCGAAGCTTCACTATTTTTGAATTGTTTTTATTACGTTGATTTTCTTGACGTACAGAATGTAGTCTCGAGTGCGAAAGATTAGCTTTATTACTGATTTTAAATCTGTTTATATGTGTTATGTCCTCTTTTCGATATAATTGATTAGCTAAGCCCTCTTTTCTTCTTCTGATTGATTCGTTTAGATATGGCTTCGATGTCGTTGATGTACAAGAGTTTTTTTGTGGCTATGATGGATCCTTTTCGTCTACACGTATTTTGATCTTTTGGAACATTGACTCCATAGTCTAGCTTGTGTTGAGTACCATTAATAATATGAATGATTTCTTAATAAGTTGCTGGATCATTTAAAATTCTTGAGCTGAGGATCTACGGATTTTTTGTTCTAGTTTATTTTCTTGCAGGTTCCAAATCAAACTGAACAGCTCTGTGATCAGATCCTTTAGCATCAACAAATTGATACGAGGTTACTACTTCCTTTAAGAATCCTTTCATAAGAAATAAATCAAGTCTTGCAGATATTGGCTTGGAATTTTTATCACTTGAAAAATGTATGCTTAAATTTGTTCATTAAATACATCTCGGAAGCCAAAAGGTTTTTATTATAGATAACATCACTTTTCTGGATTGGGTGTGCACAATTTCATGTTTAATCTCTGATTAAATTCAATTTTATGTTAAAGCCTCCCCCCCCCCGATTATGGTATGCTTTGTTGTCAATACAGACACCAATTTGTCTCTGTAGAAATGAGAACCATGAACGATACAGTAAACCTTTAATAGATTTCCTTCTGTGCAGCGGTATTTGATTCAAATAAGATTTTACAAGCATTGCAACTCCTTGTTAAGGGTTTTGGTAACTTTTATTGAAAGAAAACAAAACGAAAAGTAACCCGACGGCTCATAAAAATATTTTCCAAACTACATCTTTTATCGCAAAGAATGACAATATCTGGCAGTTTAGCGCCTAATTTTTAAATTAGGTAACAATATTTATATATATTATTTTACATATTATGCCCACCCAAATATTTTTATTAATCCCCGTTGTCCTTTCTTATTGAATTTTAATATGTACTAGTGTATCGGAAAAAGTTTGCCTTTGGGCAAGAAAGACAAGAAAAACTAAATAAGTCTTTTTCGAAGGTCAAAAATAGCGAAACAATTAAAAACTTTGAGTCATATACAGATACTTAAACGTAAAGTATATTTACAACCAGTAAATTTTGATTTGTGAAATAAATATAACAATCAATTTATGAGTCCAAACAGGCTAAACACCTACAGATTTGCTGCTCTTGAGATTCTTTAGTAGGGACTTAATAAACAACCGATGGTGATGAATAAATTAAATAAAGTTTCTTAGATACTACATATTAGCAACTGAATATATTTTTTATTGATTAATTATTAAACTCTGTAACGATGTTCAGGAGCACATTGAATATCTGTTGACAAATATTGAAAGTGACTTTTTAATTAATATTTTTCCATAATGTTAGTTGTATTAGTCAAAACTAATTTGAATATTTTGTGAAATAACTTGAATGATGTAGAATGTATATTATAGCGTTAACTGTTGGTGAAGAGGTAGCGCACATTAGCCTCTCATAAGCTAGATATGTCATAATAGGAAGACTCTGTGGTAGTCATCTCCATCCGCTATAACTCAAAGTTTACTTACGTTTTTGAGATTTAAAAATATCAGCATACAAAAATAAAGAAATAATACTAATAATTGTGCCAGATGGTGATGCTATTTCTAAAAATTCACTATTCTTGTTATTACTCTAAGAATGCATCAATTTAAAAGGATGTCTACTACGCCCATGATAAAATGATAGCCTGAGA
This sequence comes from Caligus rogercresseyi, assembly GCA_013387185.1. NCBI lineage: Eukaryota > Metazoa > Arthropoda > Copepoda > Siphonostomatoida > Caligidae > Caligus > Caligus rogercresseyi. Next base: position 26,555,546 of record CP045897.1, read on the forward strand.
CTCTCGCATGTTTCTACAAGAAACTTCTATTTATTCATTTATTTTGGAAATGTATGTCAAGATAGAATACATAAATACTAAAAAAGACCAACTTTTCTCGACTCAAGCCAAATGATATTAAAAAGTAGTCTTGCATTGTAATTATATAATTGTGAATTCGTGTCTAATAATAAGACTTGGCAGAAAACTTGGGAATAACTTTTTCTATTGCATAACCCGTAATAGAGGATGAAGTTCTTCTTTTTTTTTTCTTCATTCTAAGCCGGTGGCACAAAGTCATTTGCTAATTAGTTCATACTTTATGTATCCCTTTTTAAATCATTATTTAGTAGCCTTTACTACTATACATATCTACTGTCAATGAATTTTCTTCGACCATTTGTTTTTATTCATATCACTCCAAGGACTATAAAAGTCTATGAACCAAACCTATGTTGAATAGATTTTAAAATTAGCTGGAGATTAAACAAAAACATATATATTATTTGACAGTAATTTTGAATTATAATGTTCATTTATGTTTTGTTTTTAACGTAACAGTCTTAAAATTGTTTTTTTATCTCCTAATTTCTAGTGTATGCTTATTTTTTACACTGTATAGATTTTAGCTCATAAATAAACATCTTACCCAAAAAAAGTTTGACAATTGGTATAAAATTATTTTGTTTACTTTTTTTATAATGCCAAATGAATCCAGAATCATGTATTCCAAGGTGTAGTGATATTATTTATTAAAATATGTTAGAATTGATGAAGACTTTCTCCACTTCTTCTTTTGGTAAGAAATAAATTACAATCTGAATCATGTAATATTGACTTATATTTCTTTACCAAGTATTTGAACCTGTATAGAGCCTAAACATAATATTATTTTTAAATTCGGTTTGCAGGGAGTTCTTACATGCTCCTTGAGTTTCTTTTGTCCTACAAACAGAAGCTAATAATATTTTGTATCCTCATAATGAACATTTACTTCTTTTTTTTACAATATGCACATTTGTTAAACATGTTCAAAGCAACGAAGATGACACGTTAGTTTATATATTTCCCCTTTGAAATCTCTAAGGAGGTTCCTTTGTCTTTCATATCCACATTGTCTTCAATATCAACGACACCTGTCATATGCTCTTGTATTGAAAGATAACCTCATCATAAACATGAAATCTTTGTTTAATTATTCTTGATGATTTCAACACCCTTAAAACTTGATTTTGTAAAAAGTATAATTCCGATAGGAGCTTTAAAATTTTTTTGTAGTCAGATAATTTCAGTAAATGACGAAATTTAAGCAATCTTAGTTTAGAATGTAGTGAAAGGTTGCGTGGTTTGTGTATATAAATAATACATATAGAAATCCACACAACGACTTTTTTTAGATGCAATATATGTAGGATTTTTCCTCAATTATATTCGCACCTCACTTTTATACATAATTAAGACACGTGTATAAGTATTGAGTGAACTTTATTGACTGACACTGTTTTACCAAGAAAATACAAGAACAAAAAAGAAACAATAATATATACAATACGAACAAGTAAATCACTTTAAACAAATCCCACAAGACATTAAGATACGCACTACACACTTCCCCCTCTAAATTTAACTTGGCTTAAGGTTATGTATTGACACAGATTTACAAACGCCATCTTTTTCAATAATAAAAGACTTCCTTAATTTTCTCACCACTTTGTAAGGCCCACTATAGTGAGGTTCCAATGATCCCCGTATAGGAGGATTCAATACAAAGACTTCCCTGGCATTAGACAGCTTTTTATATACGCCACATGGCATGGACGATGACGGTTTCAAATTGTGCCTGGTATTTATTTGAGTTTTTAATTTTACTTCGAAGGGGAAAATGGTTCTAACTGATCGAATTGGTTCACCAAAAACCATTTCTGCTGGTGACAAAGATTCACCTAATTTACTAGTCGACCGAAGGTCTAATAAAATTCTGGCAATACATCAACCCAATTACGTTCAGTTTCCAAAATTTACACCGAATTGACTCCTTCAAGGTACGATGCTCCCTTTCAATAAGGCCATTTGCTTGTGGATGGTAGGGCGAGGTGCGGATATTTTTAATTTGAAGATCTTTCATTAGCTTCTCCCCCACTAAAGATCCGAATTGCCCTCCCTGATCCGTAGTGATATACGTGGGATATCCGAATCTAGAAAACCAATTGATTCTTAATTGTTGAATGATATTATCCGTGCTAGCTGAGGATATCGGAAAAACTTCTAGCCATTTAGTTGCTCTGTCTATCACAGTTAGGCACATAGTTTTACCCCTTGCCATTTTGGCAATCAAATCCAAATTTATATGATAGATTTTTTTTAAAGGTGACTTTATGTGATCGAATGGTAAATTAATTTTTCTAGTGATTTTGATCTTTTACATATGATGCATTCGTTAACGAATTTTTTAATGTCTACAGTCATAGAGTTCCAATAGTATTGACCTTGAACAGTTTTAATGGTGTTTTTAATACCTCTATGTGATGTATTGTGAATGGTTTCTATTAAATCTAACACAAATTTCTTAGCAACTATGGGTCTTGCAGTTTTCGCCCTTACATCACAGGAGATTGTCTGGCCATTGATTAAAATCTTTTGAGAGAGAGGATAGTTGACCTCAACATTTTCCTCCTTCTGTGCTTCACACCATTCATTCCAATTGGTAAACTCTAAGGTCAGTAGTCCAATTCTGGACAAAAAATCTGCTGGGACATTAATTCTGCCGGGCAAATGCTCCAAAGTGACCTCTCTCTCACTTAACTCTGCGAAGTACCTGTAGTATTTATCAGGCCACTTTGGATTCTTCGAGAAATGGGCTGTAACCAATGGCTTGTGATCAGTATAACAAATAATGCCACTCCCTTCAAATAAATGACCAAAGTGTCTAGCCATATCTCGAACCGCTAACAGTTCACGCGCAAACGCTGAATACCTTCTCTCTCTATCAGATAAGGCACGACTGTAAAAACCCAGTGGGTAAAATTTGCAACCTCGCCCTTGCTCCAGCACACCTCCAATGCCATTATCAGAAGCATCTACACAAAGACACATTTCTCTTCCTGGAACAAAATTAGCAAGTGTGACTACTTTATCAATGCCTAGTTTAAATTTTATGAATTCTGACTCGAGTTTTTGGGTCCAACAAATAGGGTCTCTCTTTTTTTATTAGCAGTAATTTTATAAAAAGGACATAATAATGGACCTAAATGTGGTATAAAACGGCGATAATAGTTGGCCATCCCTATGATTTTATTCATGTCCTTAACAGTCTTGGGTGGACTAAACTGCTATAAATCTGACATTTTTTTGTCGATAGGGGTTATGCCTTTATCGGATATTTTAAAATCTAAGAATTGTATTTCCTTTCGGCAAAATTTACTTTTCTCTACGTTCCAGCTTAAGCCATTATTTTGCAATCTTTTAAGCACACTTGACAATAATTCATGATGTTCTCCCTCGTTTTTGGAGAACAACAAAATATCATCAACATAGGCAAAACAACCACTTACATCGCTAAGTACCTTGTCAATCATGCTGGAATGTGCTAGTTGCGTTTTTAAGGCCAAAGGGCATGCGAACATATTGGTAAAATCCGCAAGGGGTAGATATTGCCGTTTTCTCTTTGTCTGTTGGGGACATTGGTATTTGATGATAAGCTTTCAATAGATCAAGTTTACTGAAAATAGTTGAAGTACCTATTTTTTCATGAAGTGAAAGAATAGAAGGCATGAGGTACATGTCTGATTTTGTCTTGTGATTTAATAACCGGTAATCACCAACTAGTCGCCACTCACCATTTGCTTTTTGAACTAAATGTATGGAGAGGACCAATTTGATTTGAACTCTCAATTATACCATTCTTTAGAAGAACATTCACCTGGTCTTTAATAATATATACTTTTTCCTCATTAAACTTCCTTGGACGAGAACAAATGGGCATATCTTCAGTCTATCCCATGACTGACGCCATGGAGACATTCATCAGCGAACGATCTTTCATGAAGGGCAGGAATCTTGGCCACAATTTCTTTGCTTTTGGGCAATCAATAAAAATGTTATTTATGAAAACTCCATTACGACTGAGTTTTTTATTAGCCACGTCAACTACAATATTATTTTTTCGCAAAAAATCACTTTCTAAAACCCCAATGTCCATGCCAGTGACAATAAATACCCATAGGACACTCTGAAGGCCGGGAAGTTCAACAAATTGACTAGACCGTCCATAATTCTTTATTATTTGGCTATTCGCTGCCAACAGTCTTATGTTAGAAGGCTTTAAAGTTAATTCTTTTTATAAGGTATTAGGGATCTCTCAGCCCCAGTGTCAATCAAAAGGAAATGGGTGGGCGGTCTTTAGTTTGTGAGTCTGTTATATAAGTTTTATTATAAAATAAACAAGAACTATTAACACCAGGAAATATATTTTTTTACAAAACAAATCGTATTTAGTATTTTGCGTCGGGAATCCCCGACGCTAATTAGTTTTTTGGATTTTTTTTTTTTGCCATACTTTTCGTGAAAGAAACATAAACTCCTACCTCGGTTAGGAGGGTAGATTATTCCTTTGAGACGGCGCTGGCCGGGATGCACATTTCTCCTTTAATGAAATTAATATTATCTTCTTCATCTCCATTGGACTCGTGGTCCTCTTCTTTATTTTTCTCCTCTCACGAAAGAGTCAACGTGCTAATCCTGCTACAGTTCTCCTCACTCCTTGCACAGTCAATAAATTCCTCGTATGAGTACTTCTCGAATCCATGCGTTAATTGCAGGTGAGATGAAGACGGGAGACAATTGAGAACCATGTACTTAATGAGAATTTCTTCCAAGTTGGCTCCATTTTTTAAAATGTTGTCAATCACGCTCCATCCTTTCGCCTCCATCTCGTTGACGTCGAGATTCTGGGAATTTGTCAGGAGAGAGGCAAATTCCTCCGTTAGATTACGCTTAGAACCGACGCATGTTTTAATGAGTGCTTCCTTTAGTTCTGAATAGGAGGTCAAAGAAGCCTCGCAGTGATCTAAAAAGCGATCAGAAAGCTTACACATTATTGATTCGGGGAGGGCACATAGAAGATGATGATATTTAGTCTTTTCGTTGTTTATCTCTATTCTGGGAAAATATCCCGAAGGCCGAAAGGCGAAAATATAGGTAATTTTACAGACGTATGGTTGATGTCCACAGAGTCACTGATGTCTTCGATCTTGGTTTCAACATCTGATATGACGTTCACTAAAGGGGTCACCAATGTAGGATTTTCCTCAATGATATTCGCACCTCACTTATATACATAATTAAGACACGTGTATAAGTATTGAGTGAACTTTATTGACTGACACTGTTTTACCAAGAAAATACAAGAACAAAAAAGGAACAATAATATATACTATACGAACAAGTAAATCACTTTAAACAAATCCCACAAGACATTAAGATACGCACTACATATATATATTATATAATATAATATATATATATATATATATATATATAATGTCAGGAAACGACCGGGACACCTTTTTTCGCCGGAACTTAAATTTTTCAAGCCGAACCGGGACTAAATATATATTTTCGTTCCTTTGACAATCTGAAGTGACGTTTTTTTAGAGAAAAAAAATCCAAAAAAAAGTTAGGACTCTTTTTAGAAACGAATCTCAAAAGAAAACAAACTTCCTCACAAAAAGTGATCACATTTTTTTTAGAAAATAATATTTCGAAAACTCCTTTCTAAAAAGCCTTATGAATGAGAAACGAAAGATAATATTTAAGTCCCGGCCCGGTGTCGTAAAAAAACGGGACACCGGGCCAGGACGTTCAAAAAAACAAAATGGTTCCTGATATATATATATATATAAATATATATATATATATAATATATATATATATATATATATATATATATATATATATATATATATATATATATATATATATATATATATATATATATATATATATATATATATATATATATATATATATATACAACTACATGCTTCAAAAGCAGTATACTTTTTATCTGATTCTTTAATTGGGACTTGAACGTTGAAGATATTTTGAAATAAGCTAATTTGCTTACCATATCATCGATTCTGGGGCGGAGATAGGCGTCCAATTTGGTATAAATATTTACTGTACGCAAATGATCAATACACACACGTTTACAATGTCTCTTTGTATCATCTTTGACAATCACAATTTGGGCCTCCACGGTGATTTACCCTCCTCAATCACTCCATTTAATAGTAATTCTCTTATTTCTCCTTGAATGAACTCCATGTCTTCTTTTAAGAGCCACCTAGACTTGGTTAAAATGGGAGGACACAAAGGTCTAATGATCAGTAACAGTGAGGGCTCTTTCTAATTGGCTACAAGTAGTGGCGCTACGTATTTGAACCTGTGTGAACATTGAGGTTAACCAATGTTAAGCTTGCTGTGAATATGTTTACTAAAAATGATAAATGATGTTTTGTTGCCTGGGAAGGAACCTACCAATAAGAAAAATACTTATATAGTTTTTTTTAAATTTTCTTTGTTGATACACGTCACAAAGTAAATAGGTTGAATTTGAAATATATTATCCCAGTTTAGGTATTTATCAGAAAAACTTTAAATAAATAAAATGCGTTGATGAAGTTACATTGATGAGAAGTATAGACATATTTTTGCCTCTTGTAAAATTTTAACACACTTATGATTTACAGTTCATAAATTTATAGCTGCATAGGCCAACCTCTCAGGGTCCTTGGGTAATCATTGGTGCCCAGACGTTTTGTTGACGAAATTGGACGACAAATTTTCCACGGCTTTGCATGACTATATTATTATCCAATTGGCTAAACAGATAGCAGCAATGATCTCCAGATTGGCCCATCATATTTCAAGAGGAAATATCATATTTCATGTATACTGCCCATATCACCTCTCTTTCTTGCTAATGTCAATATGATCCCAATTCGACAGCACGCCAGTTGTAACTCGTAAAGTCTTGTTGGCAATGCTCGGTAGGTGACAATTTGAAGACTACCACAACCTACAACACAACGTTTGGACACCTAGGTTTACAGTAGGACTGTGAGACATTGGCATACACAGCGAAGCGTATATATTATATATATATATATAATATATATATAAAAACAAATATTATATATATATATATATATATATTTATATATATATATATATATAATATAAATATATATGGCATATACAGCAAAAAACTATATATATATATATTATTATGGGTATATATATATATATATATATATATATATAGACTTGTGATTGATGTAAGATTTACTAAGATGTTATATTGCATATATATATATATATACATGCAATATAACGTCTTAGTAAATCTTAGATCAATCACAAGTCTAAATGAGTCAAAAAAGTGACTTTTTTGTAAGGTTCATGGATCACTTTATACATCTAAAATTTACATTGAATATCTTAATCTTATAATAAAACATGTCTTGTATGTCAAGTTAATATAAACATCGATTCTAATATAGCATATATTTTACAGTTTCTCATGACGGATGAATCTCCCATTTACCTTTCTAAATGGCATTACAATATATATTGTATTATTAACTTTGCTTGGAAGCCTTTGCAACGTCTCTAAATCAAATATATCTGTGTGTTCTTTGCAAAAAAAGGAATTGAAAGAAATACCATAATGCATAATTTTTCTCTTCTTTTTGTCCATTTCTTTGTTGTTTTTATATCTATATGAAGAGATTGAGCAAGTTGCAAAGCAAACAATAAACAAAAACATCGATAAGTGTGAACCCCAAGGCTATTAAAAATGCATGAGCTCCTTCAAATGGAATTCTCAAATAAATGGCATCTCTTATTTTACTTCTAAAAAGCACTTATAGACATCAATAAGACAAAAAAATGCTTTTTGTCAACGCCAAAATACATTTTAAGTAAGTTTTTTTTCAGTGCAATATGGCTATATATAATCATTTTTATCTTCCTAAACGTAGTTATCTATCAACTAAGGTCGTGGTTGAGTTTTTTTCAGTAATGAATGAAAAATATAATAATATCAATGTATTTTTTTACATTTGTTTAGTAATTTTTTTAATAAAACATCAATAATTATGCTTGATCCATGAAACAACTTTAAGAAGTAAAACAATAATAATGCCATCACAGCTTGATGCTAATGGTACATGGATATTTGGTTCTGAATGTCTTATAAATACATTTTTCTGATAATAAATATGAAACACATTATTCTTATGTTGGTATACACATTTAAAAAAAACAATTTATCATGATGTATCTCTTATCGGCCGTTAAATATTTTATGAGCCGTTTTCTTCCGAGATTATGTTATCTGAACATATGAAAATTACTGAAGCATGTATGCAGAGAGGTTTTTTATAAACTATTGATTTTCATAATGCTCAAACTTTTCTAACTCGTGCAGTGTTATGGGTTTGTCATAATAGGTAAGCTTCACTGTTTGAGCCAATATGCACATGGTATCACCTGTATCAACGTACAAAGATTGATATTTGAATGTACCCTTGAACTCTTAAGTTTTCTTTCTGCTTAATGATCAGTTCCTTGTCTTCTTCCAACTTTAAAGGACATTCCTTTGACATCCTCTAACACATTGAGTGGCTAATTTGTAAATGCATGCTATGGGAAACTGAAAAATATAACATTGCTTTATAAAGAACTTAAAGATTAAATCTGACAAAATAATTAATAGAAGATTATTTAATCTGTTAGAATAAAATCTGAACACATTTTAACAAATATCATTTGTTATTATTTATCCCCTATTTTTGGGGGATTTGCTTTTTTCGAAATATGTAGCTCAAAATCTTTTGTCCAAGCCTCGGATGAAAGCCACAATACTCTGTGCATGCATCATTTTTGAGGAGGTAGGAGCACTAACTCAAAGAGATGTGAAGAAAGAGCCTTTAATGAAGGCTGTTCATATCCAGAGAGAATGAAGGTCTTTGTATAATAAAAAATACATATGTTACATACATTAAGGATGTCATGTACCTGCGTAAAAGATATTGGGTAAACTCAAATATTCTACATTTACTCTTTAAAAGGCAAGTGTAAAAGCCTTCCTTTGTACCTATGGTTAATGCCAAATATATGAAAGGGTATAAAAAGTGAAGATATAAATGGAAAGAGGCTGGAATGCTTGAGTAGTAAACAAGTAATATACTTTGTTATTTATGTTGACCGGAAATGTATACAAAAGCAATATTAATGAAACTCAGGTCTTGGAAATTGGAAGCCGAAGCTGTCTAAAACATTTTACAGAACTGTCTAAAATATTTACACAACTGTCTAAAATATTTTACACACTGTCTAAAATATTTTACACAACTGTCACAACAACAACAAAAAACAACTCCAGTTCTCGTTTGAGTTTGACGTCAGCCTCTTCAAACTTAACACAGAAGCAGAGCCCTATAAGAAGAGTTATGACAATAGATTGAAGCGTCCCCTGGTGAAAAAAATATTTCGGCTCAAAACAATGCATGAAATGAAAATAATGATTATTGTTCCTTTGTTATTGTTAGGATAAATTAATCGGAATCTATGACAAAACATGTGTCTATAAACCTTTCATGTATTGGGAGATTGTTCCATGGAAAATAAGGCGAGAAAATCCTCGGGCTCCGGAGTGATTTGTACAATCCACAGCACTACAAGGAGGCATAGTTGTGTTTTTTAAATAGATCTGTAAAGTTGATATTGTTTTTATACTTCGAAAAAATGATCTCAAAAGACGGTTTATTTACAACTCCCTCGAAAAATTATGAGTGTTTTGAGCCTGACTTTTTTAAGTCAGCTGCTACACAGGCAGTTCTGACGACTTAACTCTACTTATAGGGCTCTGCACAGAAGAAGCCCTTGACAAATGCCCTGACTCCTCTTAAAATTAGCTGGGTCTTTGAGCGTTAATATACTTAGCTCATTATAAAAATTATGTTGACTGAAAAAGTATACAAAAGCAGTATTAACAAAACTCAGGTCTTAGAAATTAAAAGCCGCTGTGAAGTGATCACCAAACTCAACCCCCAAACTACACAACTGTCGTAAATTTTTTACACAACTGTCTAAAATATTTTTATTTATTTAATTGTTATCTGTTGTTGTATTTTATTTAAATAACATAATACAGAATTTTATAACCGTACAAAACCAAAAAAAACAACTAAAGCTCCAGTTCTCATTTGAGTTTCACGTCAGCCTCTTCAAACTTAACACAGAAGAAGCCCTTGACAAATGCCCTGACTCCTCTAATATTAGCTGGGTATTTGAGCGTCAATATACTTAGCTCATTATAAAATTATGTTGACTGAAAAAGTATACAAAAGCAATATTAACGAAACTCAGGTCTTGGAAATTAAAAGCCGCTGCGAAGTGATCACCAAACTCAGCCCCAAAAAACTCCGCAACTGTCTGAATTTTTTTACACAACTGTCTAAAATACTTACACAACGGTCTAAAATATTTACACAACTGTCTAAAATATTTTACACTACTGTCTAAATATTTATTTATTTATTTAATTGTTATCTGTTGTTGTATTTTATTTATTCGTTTTTTAAATAACATAATAAAGAATTTTATAACCGTAAAAGACACAAAAAAGCTCCAGTTCTCGTTTGAGTTTGATGTCAGCCCTTTCAAACTTAACACAGAAAAAGCCCTTGACAAATGCCCTGACACCTCTTAATATTAGCTGTGTCTTTGAGCGTCAATTTATTTAGCTCAATATAAATATTCCTCTATATATTTGTAAATATAACAATACATATATATAATATGTTTAATCTTCAACAGCAAGTAAATTGAGCCTTTCTTAGGAATTTAATTGACAAAAAAGAGTTCCATTGAAATATAACAACTTGCTCTAAAATATCTTTAATAATATAAAAGGCAAAAGCTCTTCATACGTTTTTCTAATTCCTTTGTTCATTTTCACATTGGTTCATTTTTATATTCATCATGGAAATGAATAACTTATTTCCTAATTTCCTTAAGACTGAATGTTTAATATTAATTTGAGTGGAATTAATTCTTTTTACTCCATTTTCGTTTGAAATATAATCATATATTGGGTTAATGTAGGTTTTGACTTTCTCAATTTAATAGGAATTTTCGGAAGGATATAAAATACTTGTAAAATAAATATCATTTTTTCAATAAAAGTCGTATCAGGAAAAATAACTCTAGATGCTTAAGAAAAAACATTGGTTCTTAAAAAACTCGATGAACAACAAAATGCATTATTTACAAAATTATCTTCCAACAATTGGAAGGGACATGTAAAATATTCCATTATTTTTCATCACTCTTTTGTACCCTCTATTGTATAATTATTTATGAAATAACACGGATATATAAAATCAAGCAGGCAAAACCTTTTCTGGTGCTTTCAATCTGAATAATATCAATTGGTTTCATTTTGCATCCATATTGGAAACAAAAACTCTTTGCATAGGAAAATCTGTTTTGAAACTCATGCGATAGATCAAGAAGTTTTAGATATACGAATGAAATTTTATAATAATTGAGGAAACCAAGTAGTGTGGTGCTTGGCACATCGAAAAGGTAAGCCCTTGGTGGAATAATAAACTCAGGGCACAACGTCGTAGAGTACAATTTCTCCTCTGTATGAAGCAGACATACATGGACAAAGTCCACAGTTTTACCAAACTAAAATTATAACAGTCATGAGGAAGAATTAACGAAGATCAAACAAATGCTCGTGTAGTTATCTTGAAGGGAATTTTGCAAGAAAAAAAAGTTTTTGCTTTTATTAAAGGGCTATTCATAGACACAGCTATTAGTAAGCTTGTGGACCAATGTGAGCCATTTACCACAGGAATGAATATGTCCTATTCTTTTGCTTTTGATCGGATTGGCTTTGATCACATCAGAGATGGAATTCAAAAGTATGGAGTGGAAGACAAGACAGTTCTATTGTCACTAACTAAAGGATGTCCAAAAGGTGTAATCCCCTTCATTGAAACCTCGCTTTTCAAGACGCTAAAGACCAGCTCTAACATCTGATTTATATAATTGCTCACATGGATAACCTGGCGTTGTCTGTTCAAGATAAAGATCTTTAAACCATCATTGATGCAAGGTCCCCTCAATAGGCTTACGAGCTAGGAAAACGCTTGAGACACTATCGTCTGTTCAAGCAAAATGAATTGTATTTTTTTAAAGAAGAAAATGCAAGTATTTCCTTTGACCTCAATGGGATCAAGATCGACGATTATATCTTGTCATAATTGACGATGATTTAGAGTAGAGAAAACATATTGAATATTCAATTTCTAAGGCCAAAAGAAGTCCTTGATAGCCTTCGTTGTGTCGAACTGAAGACTTAGTCCGCGAAAGTTTAAATGGATATATAAGATTTATGTGCGAGCTATAATCAGTTATGGCGATATCGTTTTTCCACCTAAGCTTTTAGACAGTAGATCCATGAAGAATGAGCTAAGTGAGCTACAACGACTTGATTGATGAGGAAACACCTATAGTTACTATGGAGGTTATGTACGGGATCATTTTACTTCATTTATTTGTGATGAAACGTACGTGTCATATAAGAATAAAAAATAAAATGGAATATAGAATGATTGAGGGATTTCCAATATTTGGAAATAAAAGATATCCTTACTCCTTCACACAAGGCATCCTTCTAGTATAATAATCTCAGTTACAAAATCAAAACGAATTGGTGTTTGAAGATTTGGATCTACTTGGTTACAAATACGAATCGCATTAATAAAACGGGTTCTGAATTGGCTCTAAAGTGTGGAGATAAAGTGCTCGACCAAAATATCTTATACTTGTAGAAACTTATAAATTTACTTAAGCGGAAATTGAAGCAATCATAAATATCAATAGTAATTTATAGGATTATAAAATTGTGTCGTACTCTTAGGCATAATAAAAACTACGGACGTGTTAACCCTAAAATAACTATATTACCCCTGATTCATAAACTAGTCCAGTAGTTCACTTGCCACAAAAAATAGAAAGAAAAAACTATATTTTTACTTTATGACATTATGTCGGCCAGCCATCAATAGAATGGACATGAGATCAGGTGACCTCTTAAGTGCCGAAATCGTTGTTTGTAAAGGTGCCATCAATAACTGTAATTGAGCTGACACGTTAGAGTGGGTTAACAGACACAACAATATAAACCAGGAATAAGTATGTTGACTTGTTTGTCAAAGGATGACGCCCTGAGAGGCACATCAATTTCTGTACCCGTGTCAAGCAAAGAGTGCGCTCAGAAAAGAATCCTTTCGCGAAGATCGAATCTCATGGCAAAGTAAAAATAGTTGTCACCAAACACAATTTTCATCACATAGTCCTACGTTGTCAAAAAGATTTTAAGCTTTAATTGTCACAAAAATTTCAAAAATTGTCGGAAGGGTCCAAGTTGTTCTCTTCCAGATGGGGAAGGTTAAGAGCCTTTCATCACGGCTTTGCAACATAAGAGGATACACCTTACTACCACATCTATGATTGCCCATTTAAAAGGAGGAACATAAGGCAACTCGAAGGAGATGTTGGGAGACAGGAGTATCCTTTTCAAACTTTGTAACCCTTTCAAATATGTAGTATTCACTTTTTTAATGTTATTGTTAAATATGCAAAAGCTCTTAAATAGGTCAACGCCGGATAATATCAGGTTGAGTTCCGGTGAAGTGGGTCCATTCTAGGATCTAAACTAATATACAAACGAAAAATAAATAATTTTAAAAATATGATTTATTGCGACTACAATTATTAAAGTAATTATTTTTTCTAACAATTCAATTCCGTTCTTTTATATATTTAATAATCTTAAGAAAATTCATGTTATATACTAATCTAACTTTTTTTAGAACCTCAATTAATATGAGGAAAATTTACATAGACATCCACTTCTGAAAGGTATCCTTATCAATTCGAATAGGGGATGCTCATATTGTTCAAGTATTTTTGAAGCTCTATGAACCTTAACTACACGCCTCTTGCTTAGCTATCATCATGAGAAATAGGAAGAATTGGATCGTAGACAAATCCAGTCAAATTCTAAAGTATATATTGAATTTTAATAAAATATCTTATATAAGTATTTAATTAACTGTAAAATATACAAACTATCATACCTATATATATAACGGATGTGTTGTGCTCCACTACAACTATTCCATGCTCACAAGCATAAAAAAATGGAGAACATCGAATCAACACAAATAATTTAAAACACGGATGTTTGTCCATATACTTTAGTTTAAAAGTACGGTCAGATTTTGGCACCTATTCATCTGGCAACAAATTGAGATAGCTAAAGAAATCCTTTATAAGATTAAGTATTGTATTTAATTTTTTTTTGTACCTTAGTACAACAAGACTTTATTTTATCTTTTACGTGTACACAAAACACAATATCACACGAAATAAATCAATAAGAAAAACATAAAAATACACAAAAGGACAAATGATTGATCTCCTGGGAGGGGGGGGGGGGGTGTAAGTGATCGTAAGATAAAGTTTACACTATGAATAAATTGATAATGAACGAGGCGTTTAAAAAAAATCATCTAAATTTGTTATAAAATTTTTAGGAATAGTTGTTTGGGTACTTCTGAATTTGTAAAGAATAATGAAAACTTTAGCTAAAAGATAATTTATTTTCTCTTTAAAAGGACCTAAATAAATAAAGGAGAAATGATTTTTTGTTAAGACAATATTAAAATCAATATAAACCTTTAACGCAACTTTTTCCCGGACATCTCTGATCGCTTCACACTCGGCTAAAAAGTGATAAGCTGTCTTTTGTATTTCTTGCAGAAGAAACAACTCCCATAATTCACCAGTTTACCGTGGGTATAACTTGTGGTTAAAGTATTTGTTATTATCCTGTACCGAAACCAATATAAGGAAGGATCAACAAAGGGTTTTCTATTGCTTTAATTATTGACCTGATGGGAGCGGTTTCGCCAACTCTATCCCTATGTCTCTCAATTTGTGTTAAATACTGTTTTTTATTTCGTTTGGAAGTATTATAAAACGTATGTGTTTGTTTTCATAAAAATTGATAAAGTTAAATAAACTGTCACGTGGTCCAATTGGCCGTTCCTTTAATGTTATGTGTTTTAAGATCCTACGCTTTTCAAGTGCTTCGATTAGAGTCATATCGCCATAAAATCAAATATTTCCCCGAAAAATTTCTTTAATGTGGTACCTGTTAAAAATCCAGAGCTATTGTATTTGTAGGTTCTTGCCAAACCATTTCTTTAAGAACTTATTTGATATAAACTCCGCTATTGTTGCGACGCTAGACTAGAAAGAATTTATGGATTTCAGTGACCCGATACTTTCATGGGTCCATTTTCTTTTCCATTTATATACTCAAAATTTGTATTATTCTCGAGTTTTTCCATAACTGTCCTCATCCATGAAGAGTCTTCCTTTACTAATCTCTTAAACCAGGAGAACAAGATAGTCTTCCAAAAATCTTTTATAGGTAAAAGGCCTAGTCCTCCGTACCTTTTTGGACATATAATTATCTTCCAGGTAATCAATGCTGGTGTTCCGTTCTTTAATACGAAAGAGGAGCATATCTCCCAACAGTTTCTGTTAACTTGGCGTCATAAGGTGTTATCCTTAGAAGGTTAATCACAGTTGGAAGTATAATTGAATTCCATACCTTTATTCTAGTAGGCAAATCCCAGCTTATTAAAAAACTCAGTTTGGAAGCAACTTTCCTTATTCTATTTTCAATTTCTTCCGGTTGCTTTCATCATTTGAATGCACCATATATATATTAGTACCTAAAACAGTAACTTCTTGAATGACTTATATATTTTTTATTACTTTGGAAGATATTATTTTTATCTGAGGCTTTTCCAAAGCAACTATTTGAAGCGTTTCATCAAGAGACTCTTTTATACCTTGTATGGTACCCGAGAAAAGTTAAGGTGGATTTTATTTCCACTGCTCCAAATTTAATTCCTCTTATTTTTTTGGACTCATCTACCACTCTAATTAGTTGGTC
This sequence comes from Caligus rogercresseyi, assembly GCA_013387185.1. NCBI lineage: Eukaryota > Metazoa > Arthropoda > Copepoda > Siphonostomatoida > Caligidae > Caligus > Caligus rogercresseyi. Next base: position 26,571,639 of record CP045897.1, read on the forward strand.
AATGGCTAAAATGAATAGACTTGGGGCTAGTGGGTCTCCTTGACGGCAGCCTCTTTTAATTTGAAAACTGTCTTTGCTCCTTCCGTATGTGGAGTAGATATTCCGAAGACATATCGCGACCATTTTGATAAATTTGCAACTAAAGCCATACTGAAGGAGTTTATCAATAATATACCATGAGATACTGAATCAAAGGCCTTGTAAAAGTCAATGCCATGGCAGCTTTTTTTCAGAGGTGTTTTGGCCTACAGAGTCTAGGATCCCTCTAACGGCGTCCTGCATATGTCTTCCTTAATGAAGCTGTTGGTGTTGATTTTTTTTTTTTTATGTATGAATTGTAGTAATTGAAAACGTTTTGAATAATACCACTAATACTAATAATTTTATAAGAGGAGTTTAGCATTGTTAAGGGCCTTAAGTTGTTTACAAAACGAGGGTCATTTCCTTTTTGGAATGAGAATTAATTTTCCTTCACTTATATGTTTTTGGAAATGTCCTACATAATAGCTTCTTTAAAATTCCTCCAATAGAGGCGAAATAATATTGTTATATTTTTAAAAAATTCCATGGGAAATCCGTCGGGTCCTGGGTTTTTAGTTTTTTTATGTACTCTTTATTTCTCGGACGTTATTCCATGTTTATTGAGTCTTTTGAGCGCCTGTGAGACTTGGGGTGCAACAGTTCTAAATCGTTTAATTTTTTTCTATGTTCTTTAAAAGATATATCACGCCGATGAACAATCAGCTTTCTGTGCTGAATTCATATCCCCTGAATGGCATTCATGGCAT
>CP045897.1:26572526-26683678 GCA_013387185.1 Caligus rogercresseyi
TTGTCAATCACGCTCAGCCTTTCGCCTCCATCTCGTTGACGTCGAGATTCTGGGAATTTGTCAGGAGAGAGGCAAATTCCTCCGTTAGATTACGCTTAGAACCGACGCATGTTTTAATGAGTGCTTCCTTTAGTTCTGAATAGGAGGTCAAAGAAGCCTCGCAGTGATCTAAAAAGCGATCAGAAAGCTTACACATTATTGATTCGGGGAGGGCACATAGAAGATGATGATATTTAGTCTTTTCGTTGTTTATCTCTATTCTGGGAAAATATCCGAAGGCCGAAAGGCGAAAATATAGGTAATTTTACAGACGTATGGTTGATGTCCACAGAGTCACTGATGTCTTCGATCTTGGTTTCAACATCTGATATGACGTTCACTAAAGGGGTCACCAATGTAGGATTTTTCCTCAATGATATTCGCACCTCACTTATATACATAATTAAGACACGTGTATAAGTATTGAGTGAACTTTATTGACTGACACTGTTTTACCAAGAAAATACAAGAACAAAAAAGGAACAATAATATATACTATACGAACAAGTAAATCACTTTAAACAAATCCCACAAGACATTAAGATACGCACTACATATATATATATATATATATATATATATATATATATATTTATATATATACGATGTCAGGAACGGAACCACCTTTTTTCGCCGGAACTTAAATTTTTCAAGCCGAACCGGGACTAAATATATATTTTCGTTCCTTTGACAATCTGAAGTGACGTTTTTTTAGAAAAAAAATCCAAAAAAAAGTTAGGACTTTTTTAGAAACAAATCTCAAAAGAAAACAAACTTCCTCACAAAAAGTGATCATTTTTTTTTAGAAAATAATATTTCGAAAACTCCTTTCTAAAAAGCCTTATGAATGAGAAACGAAAGATAATTTAAGTCCCGGCCCGGTGTCGTAAAAAAACGCCAGGACAACGGGCCTGGGATATTCAAAAAATATATATATATATATATATATATATATATATATATAGATATATATATATATATATATATATATATATATATATAAACTACATGCTTCAAAAGCAGTATACTTTTATCTGATTCTTTAATTGGGACTTGAACGTTGAAGATATAATTTGAAATATTTGGGTATAAATATTTACTGTACGCAAATGATCAATACACACACGTTTACAATGTCTCTTTGTATCATCTTTGACAATCACAATTTGGGCCTCCACGGTGATTTACCCTCCTCAATCACTCCATTTAATAGTAATTCTCTTATTTCTCCTTGAATGAACTCCATGTCTTTTAAGAGCCACCTAGACTTGGTTAAAATGGGAGGACACAAAGGTCTAATGATCAGTAACAGTGAGGGCTCTTTCTAATTGGCTACAAGTAGTGGCGCTACGTATTTGAACCTGTGTGAACATTGAGGTTAACCAATGTTAAGCTTGCTGTGAATATGTTTACTAAAAATGATAAATGATGTTTCGTTGCCTGGGAAGGAACCTACCAATAAGAAAAATACATTATATAGTTTTTTTTAAATTTTCTTTGTTGATACACGTCACAAAGTAAATAGGTTGAATTTGAAATATATTATCCCAGTTTAGGTATTTATCAGAAAAACTTTAAATAAATAAAATGCGTTGATGAAGTTACATTGATGAGAAGTATAGACATATTTTTGCCTCTTGTAAAATTTAACACACTTATGATTTACAGTTCATAAATTTATAGCTGCATAGGCCAACCTCTCAGGGTCCTTGGGTAATCATTGGTGCCCAGACGTTTTGTTGACGAAATTGGACGACAAATTTTCCACGGCTTTGCATGACTATATTATTATCCAATTGGCTAAACAGATAGCAGCAATGATCTCCAGATTGGCCCATCATATTTCAAGAGGAAATATCATATTTCATGTATACTGCCCATATCACCTCTCTTTCTTGCTAATGTCAATATGATCCCAATTCGACAGCACGCCAGTTGTAACTCGTAAAGTCTTGTTGGCAATGCTCGGTAGGTGACAATTTGAAGACTACCACAACCTACAACACAACGTTTGGACACCTAGGTTTACAGTAGGACTGTGAGACATTGGCATACACAGCGAAGCGTATATATATATATATATATATATAATGGCATATACATAAAAAAATATATATATATATAATATATATATATATATATATATATATATATATATATATATATATATATATATATATATATATATATATATGGGCATATATATATAAAAAAATATATATATATATATATATATATATATATGTATATATATATATAAATATATATATATATAGACTTGTGATTGATGTAAGATTTACTAAGATGTTATATTGCATATATATATATATATACATGCAATATAACGTCTTAGTAAATCTTAGATCAATCACAAGTCTAAATGAGTCAAAAAAGTGACTTTTTGTAAGGTTCTGGATCACTTTATACATCTAAAATTTACATTGAATATCTTAATCTTATAATAAAACATGTCTTGTATGTCAAGTTAATATAAACATCGATTCTAATATAGCATATATTTTACAGTTTCTCATGACGGATGAATCTCCCATTTACCTTTCTAAATGGCATTACAATATATATTGTATTATTAACTTTGCTTGGAAGCCTTTGCAACGTCTCTAAATCAAATATATCTGTGTGTTCTTTGCAAAAAAAGGAATTGAAAGAAATACCATAATGCATAATTTTTCTCTTCTTTTTGTCCATTTCTTTGTTGTTTTTATATCTATATGAAGAGATTGAGCAAGTTGCAAAGCAAACAATAAACAAAAACATCGATAAGTGTGAACCCCAAGGCTATTAAAAATGCATGAGCTCCTTCAAATGGAATTCTCAAATAAATGGCATCTCTTATTTTACTTCTAAAAAGCACTTATAGACATCAATAAGACAAAAAAATGCTTTTTGTCAACGCCAAAATACATTTTAAGTAAGTTTTTTTTCAGTGCAATATGGCTATATATAATCATTTTTATCTTCCTAAACGTAGTTATCTATCAACTAAGGTCGTGGTTGAGTTTTTTTCAGTAATGAATGAAAAATATAATAATATCAATGTATTTTTTTACATTTGTTTAGTAATTTTTTTAATAAAACATCAATAATTATGCTTGATCCATGAAACAAACTTTAAGAAGTAAAACAATAATAATGCCATCACAGCTTGATGCTAATGGTACATGGATATTTGGTTCTGAATGTCTTATAAATACATTTTTCTGATAATAAATATGAAACACATTATTCTTATGTTGGTATACACATTTAAAAAAAACAATTTATCATGATGTATCTCTTATCGGCCGTTAAATATTTTATGAGCCGTTTTCTTCCGAGATTATGTTATCTGAACATATGAAAATTACTGAAGCATGTATGCAGAGAGGTTTTTTATAAACTATTGATTTTCATAATGCTCAAACTTTTCTAACTCGTGCAGTGTTATGGGTTTGTCATAATAGGTAAGCTTCACTGTTTGAGCCAATATGCACATGGTATCACCTGTATCAACGTACAAAGATTGATATTTGAATGTACCCTTGAACTCTTAAGTTTTCTTTCTGCTTAATGATCAGTTCCTTGTCTTCTTCCAACTTTAAAGGACATTCCTTTGACATCCTCTAACACATTGAGTGGCTAATTTGTAAATGCATGCTATGGGAAACTGAAAAATATAACATTGCTTTATAAAGAACTTAAAGATTAAATCTGACAAAATAATTAATAGAAGATTATTTAATCTGTTAGAATAAAATCTGAACACATTTTAACAAATATCATTTGTTATTATTTATCCCCTATTTTTGGGGGATTTGCTTTTTTCGAAATATGTAGCTCAAAATCTTTTGTCCAAGCCTCGGATGAAAGCCACAATACTCTGTGCATGCATCATTTTTGAGGAGGTAGGAGCACTAACTCAAAGAGATGTGAAGAAAGAGCCTTTAATGAAGGCTGTTCATATCCAGAGAGAATGAAGGTCTTTGTATAATAAAAAATACATATGTTACATACATTAAGGATGTCATGTACCTGCGTAAAAGATATTGGGTAAACTCAAATATTCTACATTTACTCTTTAAAAGGCAAGTGTAAAAGCCTTCCTTTGTACCTATGGTTAATGCCAAATATATGAAAAGGGTATAAAAAGTGAAGATATAAATGGAAAGAGGCTGGAATGCTTGAGTAGTAAACAAGTAATATACTTTGTTATTTATGTTGACCGGAAATGTATACAAAAGCAATATTAACGAAACTCAGGTCTTGGAAATTGGAAGCCGAAGCTGTCTAAAACATTTTAAGAACTGTCTAAAATATTTACACAACTGTCTAAAATATTTTACACACTGTCTAAAATATTTTACACAACTGTCACAACAACAACAAAAAAACAACTCCAGTTCTCGTTTGAGTTTGACGTCAGCCTCTTCAAACTTAACACAGAAGCAGAGCCCTATAAGAAGAGTTATGACAATAGATTGAAGCGTCCCCTGGTGAAAAAAATATTTCGGCTCAAAACAATGCATGAAATGAAAATAATGATTATTGTTCCTTTGTTATTGTTAGGATAAATTAATCGGAATCTATGACAAAACATGTGTCTATAAACCTTTCATGTATTGGGAGATTGTTCCATGGAAAATAAGGCGAGAAAATCCTCGGGCTCCGGAGTGATTTGTACAATCCACAGCACTACAAGGAGGCATAGTTGTGTTTTTTTAATAGATCTGTAAAGTTGATATTGTTTTTATACTTCGAAAAAATGATCTCAAAAGACGGTTTATTTACAACTCCCTCGAAAAATTATGAGTGTTTTGAGCCTGACTTTTTTAAGTCAGCTGCTACACAGGCAGTTCTGACGACTTAACTCTACTTATAGGGCTCTGCACAGAAGAAGCCCTTGACAAATGCCCTGACTCCTCTTAAAATTAGCTGGGTCTTTGAGCGTTAATATACTTAGCTCATTATAAAAATTATGTTGACTGAAAAAGTATACAAAAGCAGTATTAACAAAACTCAGGTCTTAGAAATTAAAAGCCGCTGTGAAGTGATCACCAAACTCAACCCCCAAACTACACAACTGTCGTAAATTTTTTACACAACTGTCTAAAATATTTTTATTTATTTAATTGTTATCTGTTGTTGTATTTTATTTAAATAACATAATACAGAATTTTATAACCGTACAAAACCAAAAAAACAACTAAAGCTCCAGTTCTCATTTGAGTTTCACGTCAGCCTCTTCAAACTTAACACAGAAGAAGCCCTTGACAAATGCCCTGACTCCTCTTAATATTAGCTGGGTATTTGAGCGTCAATATACTTAGCTCATTATAAAAATTATGTTGACTGAAAAAGTATACAAAAGCAATATTAACGAAACTCAGGTCTTGGAAATTAAAAGCCGCTGCGAAGTGATCACCAAACTCAGCCCCCAAAAAACTCCGCAACTGTCTGAATTTTTTTACACAACTGTCTAAAATACTTACACAACGGTCTAAAATATTTACACAACTGTCTAAAATATTTTACACTACTGTCTAAATATTATTTATTTATTTAATTGTTATCTGTTGTTGTATTTTATTTATTCGTTTTTTAAATAACATAATAAAGAATTTTATAACCGTAAAAGACACAAAAAGCTCCAGTTCTCGTTTGAGTTTGATGTCAGCCCTTTCAAACTTAACACAGAAAAAGCCCTTGACAAATGCCCTGACACCTCTTAATATTAGCTGTGTCTTTGAGCGTCAATTTATTTAGCTCAATATAAATATTCCTCTATATATTTGTAAATATAACAATACATATATATAATATGTTTAATCTTCAACAGCAAGTAAATTGAGCCTTTCTTAGGAATTTAATTGACAAAAAAGAGTTCCATTGAAATATAACAACTTGCTCGAAAATATCTTTAATAATATAAAAGGCAAAAGCTCTTCATACGTTTTTCTAATTCCTTTGTTCATTTTCACATTGGTTCATTTTTTATATTCATCATGGAAATGAATAACTTATTTCCTAATTTCCTTAAGACTGAATGTTTAATATTAATTTGAGTGGAATTAATTCTTTTTACTCCATTTTCGTTTGAAATATAATCATATATTGGGTTAATGTAGGTTTTGACTTTCTCAATTTAATAGGAATTTTCGGAAGGATATAAAATACTTGTAAAATAAATATCATTTTTTCAATAAAAGTCGTATCAGGAAAAATAACTCTAGATGCTTAAGAAAAAACATTGGTTCTTAAAAAACTCGATGAACAACAAAATGCATTATTTACAAAATTATCTTCCAACAATTGGAAGGGACATGTAAAATATTCCATTTATTTTTATCACTCTTTTGTACCCTCTATTGTATAATTATTTATGAAATAACACGGATATATAAAATCAAAGCAGGCAAAACCTTTTCTGGTGCTTTCAATCTGAATAATATCAATTGGTTTCATTTTGCATCCATATTGGAAACAAAAACTCTTTGCATAGGAAAATCTGTTTTGAAACTCATGCGATAGATCAAGAAGTTTTAGATATACGAATGAAATTTTATAATAATTGAGGAAACCAAGTAGTGTGGTGCTTGGCACATCGAAAAGGTAAGCCCTTGGTGGAATAATAAACTCAGGGCACAACGTCGTAGAGTACAATTTCTCCTCTGTATGAAGCAGACATACATGGACAAAGTCCACAGTTTTACCAAACTAAAATTATAACAGTCATGAGGAAAGAATTAACGAAGATCAAACAAATGCTCGTGTAGTTATCTTGAAGGGAATTTTGCAAGAAAAAAAGTTTTTTGCTTTTATTAAAGGGCTATTCATAGACACAGCTATTAGTAAGCTTGTGGACCAATGTGAGCGCATTTACCACAGGAATGAATAGTCCTATCTTTTGCTTTTGATCGGATTGGCTTTGATCACATCAGAGATGGAATTCAAAAGTATGGAGTGGAAGACAAGACAGTTCTATTGTCACTAACTAAAGGATGTCCAAAAGGTGTAATCCCCATCATTGAAACCTCGCTTTTCAAGACGCTAAAGACCAGCTCTAACCATCTGATTTATATAATTGCTCATGGATACCTGGCGTTGTGTGTTCAAGATAAAGATCGTTAAACCATCATTGATGCAAGGCCCCTCAATAGGCTTACGAGCTAGGAAAACGCTTGAGACACTATCGTCTGTTCAAGCAAATGAATTGTATTTTTTTAAAGAAGAAAATGCAAGTATTTCCTTTGACCTCAATGGGATCAAGATCGACGATTATATCTTGTCATAATTGACGATGATTTAGAGTAGAGAAAACATATTGAATATTCAATTTCTAAGGCAAAAGAAGTCCTTGATAGCCTTCGTTGTGTCGAACTGAAGACTTAGTCCGCGAAAGTTTAAATGGATATATAAGATTTATGTGCGAGCTATAATCAGTTATGGCGATATCGTTTTTCCACCTAAGCTTTTAGACAGTAGATCCATGAAGAATGAGCTAAGTGAGCTACAACGACTTGATGATGAGGAAACACCTATAGTTACTATGGAGGTATGTACGGGATCATTTTACTTCATATTTGTGATGAAACGTACGTGCATATAAGAAAAAAAATAAATGGAATATAGAATGATTGAGGGACTTTCCAATATTTGGAAATAAAAGATATCCTTACTCCTTCACACAAGGCATCCTTCTAGTATATAATCTCAGTTACAAAATCAAAACGAATTGGTGTTGAAGATTTGGATCTACTTGGTTACAAATACGAATCGCATTAATAAAACGGGTTCTGAATTGGCTCTAAAGTGTGGAGATAAAGTGCTCGACCCCAAATATCTTATACTTGTAGAAACTTATAAATTTACTTAAGCGGAAATTGAAGCATCATTATAAATATCAATAAAATTGTGGTACTAGGCATAAAAAACTACGGACGTGTTAACCCTAAAATAACTATATTACCCCTGATTCATAAACAGTCCAGTAGTTCACTTGCCAAAAAATAGAAAAAAAAACTATATTCTTACTTTATGACATTATGTCGGCCAGCCATCAATAGAATGGACATGAGATCAGGTGACCTCTTAAGTGCCAAAATCGTTGTTTGTAAAGGTTCCATCAATAACTGTAATTGAGCTGACACGTTAGAGTGGGTTAACAGACACAACAATATAAACCAGGAATAAGTATGTTGACTGTTTGTCAAAGGATGACGCCCTGAGAGGCACATCAATTTCTGTACCCGTGTCAAGCAAAGAGTGCGCTCAGAAAAGAATCCTTTCGCGAAGATCGAATCTCATGGCAAAGTAAAAATAGTTGTCACCAAACACAATTTTCATCACATAGTCCTACGTTGTCAAAAAGATTTTAAGCTTTAATTGTCACAAAAATTTCAAAAATTGTCGGAAGGGTCCAAGTTGTTCTCTTCCAGATGGGGAAGGTTAAGAGCCTTTCATCACGGCTTTGCAACATAAGAGGATACACCTTACTACCACATCTATGATTGCCCATTTAAAAGGAGGAACATAAGGCAACTCGAAGGAGATGTTGGGAGACAGGAGTATCCTTTTCAAACTTTGTAAACCCTTTCAAATATGTAGTATTCACTTTTTTAATGTTATTGTTAAATATGCAAAAGCTCTTAAATAGGTCAACGCCGGATAATATCAGGTTGAGTTCCGGTGAAGTGGGTCCATTCTAGGATCTAAACTAATATACAAACGAAAAATAAATAATTAAAAATATGATTTATTGCGACTACAATTATTAAAGTAATTATTTTTCTAACAATTCAATTCCGTTCTTTTATATATTTAATAATCTTAAGAAAATTCATGTTATATACTAATCTAACTTTTTTTAGAACCTCAATTAATATGAGGAAAATTTACATAGACATCCACTTCTGAAAGGTATCCTTTATCAATTCGAATAGGGGGATGCTCATATTGTTCAAGTATTTTTGAAGCTCTATGAACCTTAACTACACGCCTCTTGCTTAGCTATCATCATGAGAAATAGGAAGAATTGGATCGTAGACAAATCAGTCAAATTCTAAAGTATATATTGAATTTTAATAAAATATCTTATATAAGTATTTAATTAACTGTAAAATATACAAACTATCATACCTATATATATAACGGATGTGTTGTGCTCCACTACAAACTATTCCATGCTCACAAGCTAAAAAAATGGAGAACATCGAATCAACACAAATAATTAAAAACGGATGTTTGTCCATATACTTTAGTTTAAAAGTACGGTCAGATTTTGGCACCTATTCATCTGGCAACAAATTGAGATAGCTAAAGAAATCCTTTATAAGATTAAGTATTGTATTTAATTTTTTTTTGTACCTTAGTACAACAGACTTTATTTTATCTTTTACGTGTACACAAAACACAATATCACATGAAATAAATCAATAAGAAAAACATAAAAAAACACAAAAAGGACAAATGATTGATCTCCTGGGGGGGGGGGGGGGTGTAAGTGATCGTAAGATAAAAGTTTACACTATGAATAAATTGATAATGAACGAGCGTTTAAAAAAATCATCTAAATTTGTTATAAAATTTTTAGGAATAGTTGTTTGGGTACTTCTGAATTTGTAAAGAATAATGAAAACTTTAGCTAAAAGATAATTTATTTTCTCTTTAAAAGGACCTAAATAAATAAAGGAGAAATGATTTTTTGTTAAGACAATATTAAAATCAATATAAACCTTTAACGCAACTTTTTCCCGGACATCTCTGATCGCTTCACACTCGGCTAAAAAGTGATAAGCAGTCTCTTTGTATTTCTTGCAGAAGAAACAACTCCCATAATTCACCAGTTTACCGTGGGTATAACTTGTGGTTAAAGTATTTGTTATTATCCTGTACCGAAACCAATATAAGGAAGGATCAACAAAGGGTTTTCTATTGCTTTAATTATTGACCCGATGGGAGCGGTTTCGCCAACTCTATCCCTATGTCTCTCAATTTGTGTTAAATACTTGTTTTTTATTTCGTTTGGAAGTATTATAAACGTATGTGTTTGTTTTCATAAAAATTGATAAAGTTAAAAAAACTGTCACGTGGTCCAATTGGCCGTTCCTTTAATGTTATGTGTTTTAAGATCCTACGCTTTTCAAGTGCTTCGATTAGAGTCATATCGCCATTAAAATCAAATATTTCCCCGATAAAATTTTTCTTAATGTGGTACCTGCTAAAAAATCCAGACGACTATTGTATTTTGTAGGTTCTTGCCAAACCATTTCTTTAAGAACTTTATTTGATATAAACTCCGCTATTGTTGCGACGCTAGACCAGAAAGAATTTATGGATTTCAGTGACCCGATTACTTTCATGGGTCCATTTCTTTTCCATTTATATACTCAAAATTTGCATTATTCTCGAGTTTTTCCATAACTGTCCTCATCCATGAAGAGTCTTCCTTACTAATCTCTTAAACCAGGAGAACAAGATAGTCTTCCAAAAATCTTTTATAGGTAAAAGGCCTAGTCCTCCGTACCTTTTTGGACATATAATTATCTTCCAGGTAATCAATGCTGGTGTTCCGTTCTTTAATACGAAAGAGGAGCATATCTCCCCAACAGTTTCTGTTAACTTGGCGTCATAAGGTGTTATCCTTAGAAGGTTAATCACAGTTGGAAGTATAATTGAATTCCATACCTTTATTCTAGTAGGCAAATTCCAGCTTATTAAAAAACTCAGTTTGGAAGCAACTTTCCTTATTCTATTTTCAATTTTCTTCCGGTTGCTTTCATCATTTGAATGCACCATAGATATATTAGTACCTAAAACAGTAACTTCTTGAATGACTTATATATTTTTTATTACATTAATATTTGGAAGATTTGAAATTAGAAAAGTCTTTGCAAAATTTATCTTTAAACCTGAGGCTTTTCCAAAGCAGTCGACTATTTGAAGCGTTTCATCAAGAGACTCTTTTATACCTTGTATGGTACCCGAGTAAAGGGCTGTTAAGTCGTCAGCGAAGGCTTGGATTTTATTTTCCACTGCTCCAAATTTAATTCCTCTTATTTTTTTGACTCATCTACCACTCTAATTAGTTGGTCAATGGCTAAAATGAATAGACTTGGGGCTAGTGGGTCTCCTTGACGGCAGCCTCTTTTAATTTGAAAACTGTCTTTGCTCCTTCCGTATGTAGAGTAGATATTCCGAAGACATATCGCGACCATTTTGATAAATTTGCAACTAAAGCCATACTGAAGGAGTTTATCAATAATATAACCATGAGATACTGAATCAAAGGCCTTGTAAAAGTCAATTGCCAAGGCAGCTTTCTTTTCAGAGGTGTTTTGGCCTACAGAGTCTAGGATCCCTCTAACGGCGTCCTGCATATGTCTTCCTTGAATGAAGCCCTGTTGTTATTTATGTATTATTGTAGGTAAATTGAAAACGTTTTGCAATAATACCACTAAATATTTTATAAGAGGAGTTTAGCATTGTTAAGGGCCTTAAGTTGTTTACAAAACGAGGGTCATTTCCTTTTTTTGGAATGATAATTAATTTCCTTCACTTATATGTTTTTGGAAATGTCCTACATGAATAGCTTCTTTAAAAACTTCCTCCAATAGAGGCGAAATAATATTGTTATATTTCTTAAAAAATTCCATGGGAAATCCGTCGGGTCCGGAGTTTTTTTTATTATAACTTTTTATGTACTCCTTTATTTCCTCGGACGTTAATTCCATGTTTATTGAGTCTTTGAGCGCCTGTGAGACTTGGGGTGCAACATGTTCTAAATCGTTTAATTTTTTTCTATTTTCTTTAAAAGATATATCACGCCGATGCACAAATCAGCTTTGTGCTGAATTCATATCCCCTGAATGGCATTCATGGCATTGATATAGGTTTTATAAAAAGCCTGTTATTACCTCCGCCCGAGGGAGGTTGTTTTCACTGGCGTCGGTTTGTTGGTTTGTCAGCAGGATAACTCAAAAAGTACCGAACGGATTGGATGAAACTTTGTGGAGTTGTTAGAAGTGCCAAAAGAACAAGTGATTAAATTTTGGCATCTATGAGTGCAGAATTAAGATGCAAAATGAGCGAAATACTAAAAAATATTTCAAGTTAGCCTACTCTGCCAATAGAGATAAATCAGGTCGGTTTTCCTCTTGGAATTTCCGTCGAGGGGAACCTCCCCCGTCCATCTACGCCGCCCAGTCGTGAAAAATTCCGCCTCGGAAGGCTCATAAGGACCCGTGACGGCTTCACTCTCTGAGTGTATATATGCCTCTAGTTACCTCCGCCGAAGGAGGGTTTTCACTGCGTTTGTTGGTTTGTTAGTGTTGTTGTTTTCAGCAGGATAACTCAAAAAGTACTGAACCCGGCATCTCTGAGTGCGCGCCCCAAATAAAAAAAATGCCAATAGATGTTGCTGTGCTGTAAATTGGGTGCCGGAGCGTCTTCCTCTCGGAATTTCCGTCTAGGGGAACCCTCCCCCGTCTCTCTACGCTCCCCAGTCGTGAAAATCCGCCTCGGAAGGCTCATGACGGCGGAGGATTGCACTCTCTGAGTGTATATATGCTCTAGTTTCTTTTGCGATCGCCTTTTTGCATTTTAATTCCGACCCACTCGAGTCTATCAGAAGGTTAATGTTGCTTTTCTCTTTTTGGTTCTTTTCAAAAAGCTTCAAGCGTTCAAATATGATTTGTTCTTTCCCTATTCCACTCAGGCCACTCCTAATAAGACTGCCTTCCGCCGAAGTAGAAGAATACTTATTGAAAAAAAATTGCCTTCGCTACTTAATTCATTAATTTTCTTTTTTCCTTCCAGACTTCTCCTCACCCCTAATTAATGTATTCCCTTCTAGATGAGTCAAGAACCAGTTTGAGAGCATGGGAAGCTGATTTTATTTTTCTCGCGAGTAGCCCTATTCGGACATCTTTTATTATTTCAGTGACTTTTAGGTGGGTTGATTCGTCATCTAAAAGGTTGGTATTTAGTTTCCAATAGCCCTTTTCATGAATGACTGGTATACTGAAGGTTGCCATTAAAGGGCAATGGTCTGATTGTACCTCTTTTATACTCCTGCAATTCACAATATTGGACATTAAACCCATGCTGACAAAGATATAATCCAATCTAGCGCTTTTTGCAATACTATTTTTATTTTTGATGAAGAACGTGTGATCGGGCGTGAGTGAAAATCTATTTGCCACGTCTCCAAGGCATCTTTTTCTAATATTTCTCTAAAAATCTTTGTAGCGTTTGGATTATTTTCGTTCCTGTAACCCATTGTGTCTCTACTTTGGTCTAAAACTAAATTAAAATCACCCAGTAAAACAAGTTCATTGTTCTCGTTATGTGGCATGGATAAAAATTGACTATCAATTAAATCGAAAAATTGAGGAGTGTCTTTGTTAGGACCATATACTGACACTAACCTTATTGAGCACTCACCAAACTTACATTCTAAAACAATAAAATTTCCATTTATATCTTTTGCTAAAACTTGAGGTTTTAATTTCCTTTTGATTGCTATAAGAATACCTCTCGATGGATGATTAGCTTTTTTTTTCTTTGATGGGACTAAAAAACAGTCATACTCATTTGGAAAAGGGCTCTCCAAGCCAATTCTAGCCATACGTGTATCGCAAATAGAGACCACATCAGGATTGTGCATTAAAAGATTTTAATTACTCTTTTCCGTTTATCAAAATTTAAAATTGAGTTTGCATTGGCTGTAATAATACTAAGATTAGAAGGTTTCATGTTTAAAAGATATAGTTAGGGGGTGGGAGAGGGTTAAAATGCTCATATAATTAAATTTAACTTTAAAAAAACATACCAACACAGGGTCAATTTGGGTTCTTCAATCGATCTAGGTTCCAAGGAGTTATTTCCTTTTCACCACAAGGACCATTCTTGACGTCCGTAAATCCTTTAGGAAAGCTTGTGGTCATTTGTTTGGTCTCTGTACCGAGGATCCGAAGGGCTCTTTTCCCGTGATTTTTGTTTGGTTCGTCTGTTGGGCTTCCGTGTAACCGTTTACTTGATATTTTTTGTTGACTTTTTGTAGGGCTTTTTCCGTTATTCATTACTGGCTGTCGTTTCCTTAACACTAGCTTCCAGTCTTCCCTCAGTGTGGTTTCTTTTTGGCTACCCTCCATAGGTTGTTTTCTTTTGATGAAGGTTCATTCTTTTTCTTTTGATGAAGGTTCATTTTCTTTTGTTGAAGGTTCATTTCTTTTGATGAAGGTTCATTTTCTTTTGATGAAGGTTCATTTTCTTTTGATGAAGGTTCAATTTCTTTGTCTTGATCGGGTTCTATGGGAGTCATTTGAAGCTCGACTAACGACTCTTGTTCTTCTGCTTCCGAGTTTTCAATTTGGTCATCTTCTAGTTTTTCTTCCACGGCACTTTCTATTCTTACGGGTAGCTGTAGCTCCTTCCTTAAATATTCATTGTATTCCGAGTATGACATTCTTCTCTTTTCAGCACAGCTCGATTTTTTGTGCCCAAATTTTAAACATTTGTAACACTGTGTGATGTGAAAATCACAGGATATTTCAACTCTTTGCCCTTTAATCGGTAAAAGGACCGGGAGCCTCCTTTTTGGTTTCATTTTCAATTTAATCTTCCCAGACATAATGTTCTTAAGATTCTTCAAAAATTCTTCTTCTTCCTTCGTTTCTGGCGCAAACTGATGAGGCACTTCTTCAAAATTTCCGAGGAGTTCGCCAAATTCTGCTAATATTGTTTTTAGGGCTTCCAAATTGATTTCGGAACCATTTTTCACAATGATATCAATCGGGTTTTGAATTTTTTTAAGGTTTTCTAATCCACGAATGTTGTAGAAAATGCCTTCTTCTATTTTTTGGTGCCTCGTAAGTTCCGAAAATCTTTCGAGGACATTGATGGGTTTCTTGAAGGAAATAACAATAAACCCAGCTCCGGACTTACAGTCATTTATGCGTTTTATCTCATCTATATTATTGAGAGAGTCTCCAACAAGATTTTAAAGGCATGATTTTTGGGTAAAAACCTTTATGCGGCTTGAAGTTTTCATCTTTCCAATCAACGTAGATTTTTTCCCAGATGGGGTTGAATGTTCTGTGTTTTATCTTTTATAAGTCTCTTCTTCGTCAAATTTGAATAACACATCTTGCCTGTGTTTTCATTAACTCCCTCTTTCCAAGAGAGCGTACTCATCCTCATGGCGAGCGTTTTTTTCTTCTCCTTCTCCCGCAGCCAGTCCACCACCTTTATCAGGTGGCTCTTGAGTAGGAGGATCCTTCATTTTTTAAAGGTCTTTATTTTCTTACAACACAATAACAAATGAATGTGTGCTCTTTTTCTCTGACGTAGGTTATTGCGCAATCCGATTCGTCAAAGAAGCAATCCAAATCCTTGATCAGCGAAGATTAGAGATCTCCAATGGGTTTAAACACGGTTCACTCGGGGAGATGAATAGATTACCTCCCTGTAGACCCCAAAATCCCAAGGAATTAGTCACTATACACTGCTTAATTTATTTTTGAAATAAGACAAAAGCAAACAAGCGTCTACTCGTGACAATACATAAACAACTTCGATTAAAGTATTGTATTTAATCCATATTAACCAGAGTGACACTAAATATTATTCATTCACTTTGAAGTACCATCATGCACAGCATACTGAAGATTAGCAAAAAATACAAAACCACTTAGCAGAGTAATATTTAAACGGACTGAATCATACAAAACTTTAAATAAACATGCGTACGTTCGTCATGCAAATCAAGAATAAAGTTTATTCTTATTAGCCTTAGTAACTACTAAATTTCAAGTCTTACCTTATTCACAAGGACTTAGCGAGTGACTCAATTTTTATAAAAGAAGACGTCTTTTAATAATTTACACAAGACGAATATTAGCAAACAAGTGACTTTTTAATTTTTGTGAATGTAACATCTTATAAGGGATCTATTTAAATATTTGATATAAGGGGCCGTGTTAGCTTATGACCAGCAATGTGAGGGCGCTGGTTCGAATCCTTTCAAGAGAATAAGCTGATCAACCAATTGAAAGAATCCTAAGGTTTGATTGATTGATAATAATACTGAAATATTTTGTAATAAGTAATTATTTAATTATATTAAACCATTTGTTTCTGGATTTTACATATTTATTTATATAAATAATAAAAGAACAGCGTCATAACACATTAAAGTGAGCAATTTGTATAACTTTGAAGGGTGAAATTGTATAAATGATTCAATACAAAAACGGTATGAATATTTTATAAATAATTATCAATGACTGCGTTGTCTAACTTTTGCAAATACATAACTTAAAAATTTACAGATTTTAGTTGAGCCAAAGGAATATTGGGCGTCGCATCAGAGTGTGCCATAAAAGATTATGAACAAATTTATTATTTTCTTCAAAGTCATATAAACACTTTTAACTTAGAAAATATATTCGTTTCCCACTTAACGTGATGGTATTGATTTCAGAGGTATTGAGTTGATCCAAAAACTCTTCTTTATTCACTCTCTTCATCGTCCGAAGTAAAGGCTTTCAAATACCTTCCCAAATCTCTATATAAATATAACATCTATTCGTTTCGTGAACAATAAAATAAGTGATATGAGGATATTATCGTTGAAGTCATTTTTTTATTATATTCCATTATATCTTTATTTTAAAAAGATTATATACGTGTATCAATATCATTTTTATATATCTAATTTTTTGTAACAATTTGTAAAATTAATTGTACCAGTAAATATTTTTGATCTTTTATATACTCCCATATAAATATTTCAATCTTTTTTTTTTGGCGAGTATCAAGTTTTTAATCACTTATTGTTTATTGAATTATAAAATGAATTTAATTTTTATAGTTATAAAAGCATCCTAGAAAGCAATCCTTTAGACTTTAAGGGCTGTCTTATATAACTTCGAAAGCAATAGAAAAATTCCTTTAAATTCCTTATTCCATAGTAGATGCTTCAGCTTAAAAAATAGTAGCCTGTCATTAAGGATCAAGTATGAGTTCTAGGAGCTCTGTTTGATAGGCATCAACCCGAGTCAATAACTCCCTTGTTTCAGCCGACAAGACAATCCTTCAGGTGAACCCTGAGCTGATTAAGACGGTTGAAGGGCTTTCCCGTTCGCCTTGATGTACTCCATCATATTATTTTGGTCTTCTGTGATTCACAAGTTTCTTTTAAGTTACCGTGGCTTTAACACTAGAAATACGGTGAAGTCAATTGGACTGTCTTTTCGACTTTAGAAGCTAACACCTTAAATGCCATCTAGGTGTAACTTGTCATAGCTCTTCACTTGAATAAACTATTTTATTTTTTATATGATAAAAATCTATATTTTGTAAAATAATTGAAAGTCATAAAGTTTTAAGCATATCGGATCACTGACATGTAAGCTATTAGCTTCTAAAGTCGAAAAGACAGTCAAATGGACTTCACCGTCTTTCTAGTGTACCTGGGTGTATTCTACAATTATAAATCTTTGGGGCTCATCATTATTTTCATCATTGTCATCTAACTTTCATATCTATTATGAAAAGAAGGATCCATGTTTTTCCTTTCTATCTTTATCTACATTGAGGGGAATAGTTGTTGTAGTTGTATCTCTCTCTCGATCCTCAGAAGCGCCACAAATGTTTTTTCTTCTTAAACCTTTCTCCCCCCCCCCCTCTTTTTCGTCCCCTTCGTAATCCTTTTTTAGTAACTATCAAAGAGGTTTAAAGAACACACATACAATTCAAAGCACACGTGAATTCATTACTGTGTTTTTTTTTCAGTGGGTGATTGTGAAAATACTTAAGTATAAGAATATATTATGATACAAAAAGAGGACTCATAGAGTCTTGTAAGAAGTTTTATCGTGCTGCAGTTTCTCGAATAAAGGAAAAATATTGATATTCGCAATAATAAACATATTTTTGTCAACTACAAGTATACCGTCAAAGAGACTCATTAAAAGGACAAAGAGTAAAGCAAAGATGCTGCACTTTTCGGCGGTAGTCGTACTGCTCCTAGGCGCATTATCAGGTATGTTTTTTACCCTTTGAGATATAGTTTTTATAAATTATGCTTACATAATGGACGGCTTTTGTTCAGAGTTAAAATAATGTTATTTGAATCTGTCTTCTCAATATATATGAAAAGTAAGCTTATTATTTTAAATACATCGCATTGATGTCAAATTATGATTGTTATATTTTTATCTATTCATTATTATGCTATCATTATTTTTTTTACCATTTATATATATGTATATTTAGGAAATGATTAAATATATTATAAATTTAATTGTTCCTTTGAAGTAGTTTTCTTTATCTCAAATTTATTAATTCATGGATGATTTTGTGAATATTTTTTTGCTTAAATTGATTTCATTTATTGATGAAATATTTATTTTTAAATATATATATTTGATAATTATAAAACTAATTTCTTTTTTGAAAATATTTATAAAAAATATATGGTAATATTAATGTAGAAATGCTGAAATCAAATAACAAGTCAAATTTATATATTTTTATCACTAGAAGTGTTTAATATGAATAAAAAAAGGATTATTTGGGATCATTTGATATTTTTATATATGTATTTAATTAAACAAGTACCTGTATATTATTTTCTTTATCAAAAAGCATATAAATTTACAAAAGAAAAGTTATATTTTTTAAATTAAGGGAATATTTTAGGGATATAAACTTATTTATATTATTGTTTTAAATTATGAATAATATAGTTTTTGAAAAAAATTAGTAGATTTTCATATTTAAAATACCTTCGAATAGGCCAAAACTTATAAGGTGTTTTTTTTAAAGATTGTTTGATTTTCTTATTGTTTAAGTTGTGCTCTAGAATGATTTATACTAATTATAAAAAACATTCTTACAGATATATTAAAAATAGAAGTTTGTTAAGGAGTTTAAAATGACAGTTTATAAATATTTGGTGATGCTAAGGGCCTTATAACTCAAGAAAACAATTTTTTCTTCATTAAACATAAATTGGTGTCTACCTATATTAAAAAACATTGTGGAATCTCTTATGATGATTTCGAGTTATTGTAGTTAACGAGTGGTGATCCTCATGATAGTATATATATATATATATAAATATAAATAAATATATATATATATACATATATATATGTATATATATATTATTACCTCCGCCGAAGGAGGTATTGTTTTCACTGGCGTTTGTTGGTTTGTTAGTTTGTTGGTTTGTCAGCAGGATAACTCAAAAGTACTGAACGGATTTGGATGAAATTTTGTGGAGTTGTTGGAAGTGCCAAAAGAAAGAAGTGTGTTTAAATTTTGGCATCTCTGAGTGCAGAATTAAGGCACCAAATGAGCTAAATACTACTAAATTTTTCAAGTTAGCCTACTCTGCCAATAGATGTCGCTGTGCTGTGAAATTGGGTGCCGGGAGCGTCTTCCTCTCGGAATTTCCGTCTAGGAGAACCCTCCCCCGTCTCTCTACGCCTCCCCAGTCGTGAAAAATCCGCCTCGGAAGGCTCATGACGGCGGAGGTTTGCACTCTCTGAGTGTATATATGCCTCTAGTTTATATATGTATATCAAGAAACGACCGGAACACCTTTTTCGCCGGGACCCGGGCCGGGACTTCAATTTTTCAAGCCGGGCCGTGACTTAATATATGTTTTCGTTCCTTCGATATTCAGAAGTGACGACGTTTAGAAACGAATATCCAAAAAAGTGAAGACGTTTTTTTAGAAAATAATCTCCAAGAAAAAAAATCTAAGATAAAGTGATGACTTTTTTTTGGAAAATAATATTTTGAAAAATGCCTTTCTTAAAATAATTTTGAATGACATTTAAAAATATTTAAGTCTAAGTGTATTAAAAACCCGGGACACCGGGCCGGGACGTTCAAAAAACATCATCTTATTCAATCAAATCAAAATTTTAAAGAAATATGTGGCTAATATATATAATATATATATGCTTAACTTTGCGTAATTTTAACATAAACTCCACGATGTCTTAATATAAGGTATTATTTGTATAGTTGTAGAAAATCATATATTATTATTTCAAGTTATTAAAAAAGTATTGCTTATATTACTTTAGTTGCGATATATGTAAACATATGCTTAGAAAAGAGTATATAATCGATAGTTTCCGATATGCATGTCTCTTTGTACACTCAAGTATACTTTTAATCAATACAATTAATGTAAAATCGTATAATCATTGCATTGGTATAAATATTTAATTTTTTGCACAGGACGGATAATTAGCTAATTTTTCATATAAAGTATAGCTTTGAAATATACCTCACAATATTATGAAAATAACAACGCTGGTAATACATAAAATGACTCAAGGAGACTCCATATAACTAAAACTCAATCGTTATTCATATAACTAAAAAGTTATGTGACGTCACTGCGAAGGGGTACAAATAATATACATATAAAGTAATCTTTGATGGTTCCGACATATGCTATGACATAAAGATATTGATGCCGACCGGGACTATAGCCGGAACTAATCATTGATCATATGTGACCGATCTGCCGGAATGAGTCGGAAGTCGGCGTTCTATTTATTCAGACACGGCCGATTATGTCAAAACACGTCAAAAATATCATTTTTTCTTTTTTGGTCTCATATGAAAGAAAATATGTTCAAAATTAATATCCTAAAGTTTCATTGTGTTAGTAATTGTGGAAATGTACTTAAATGGTTATTTATCTGAATAAATAGAACGCCGACTTCCGACTCATTCCGGCAGATCGGGTCACATATGTGTTTTTAAGTGAATTTCAGAAGAGTTTTGAAGTGTTTGCTCTTCATGTGTGATTTTAAGTTTTCTTTACTAGACGCTTAAATGTGAACATCGTCCAGTATCCTACTTATTTAAACCGTGAGTGATCTTCTATCTTCAATTCAATATAGCCTGATTGAATATAAATATAAGTAGTAGAAGATACATATTGTATTCAGGCATCTGCAAGGTGATGTTTTGGATATATAACAAGGACTATAGCCGGAACTAATCATTGATCATATGTTTTTGGAGTGAATTTTAGACGAGTTTTGAAGTGTGTGGGCATTAAGTATGACGAATCACATACAAATTTTTGAGTTACACACATACTTATCTTTATTACTGGTTTACTCAGTATTCTTTCTATTTTTAAAGCCAGATTGATGATCCTTGATTTTTGATGAAATAATTATATAAATATTTTATTTTCATCTTAGTATGAAGAATTACTTTATCTGCGTAATAGGTCATGTTAGAAAAGTTCATTCAGAGGATGTGTCTTGTGCAATGATTAAGCTCCATAAGAAGAAAGTAAATATTTCAATAAGGATAATACCTTTGAGTTGCTCTTGATACCTGCGTGAAGTGATGATATATTTGATTATACCAACGAAATATGATTCACCTATTATTTTCTTAATACCAACCACGTTCCATAAAAAAGTTTTAGTTTTTTAGTGATGATGAACATCTTAAGGAATATTTCCCTACACAACAAATTAGTTAACATTTTTTTTACAAAATAAACACTCTCCTCATTTACTGGTATATTCGACTTACCACTAACTCACCTTTTTTCTTATAGCTGTATCTAGTATTTCATTACAAACCCAACATTTGTGCCTTGTAAGACATTCTCTAATTGATCGCCTAAAGCAACAACTGTTCTTTAGCGTCGTCGTTTTTTTTTTACATATGTTCACAAGCAATACAAAGCACAAGAGTCGCTGTTTCATCCAACAAGCAGAGCGCAACACATTTTTATCAGTCTTTGTCATCATCATCATCATAAATAGATATCAGTCCCGGCATTACTCTTCTACTTTATACTTTCCCTCTTTTTTTATTATTCGAAGGACCCTTCTATATGTACACTAATATCCTATGGCCTTCTCATATATCTAAAATATATATATATATATTCTTCAGATGAGAGGTGGATTTAAGCAATGAGGAGCTGCTAAAATATATGGAGCAATAAATAAGCTTATAGATATTGTACATCCCTTAACATCAAACAAATTGAATTTTTTTCCTTAAATATAAAAGGAGAGGTTTTTTTGGTTGTCCATTCAACACTTTTTGAATGGGTATGTGCGCTTTAAGTAATCAAAAGATTATTAATATATTACCATTTTCAAAGTGATTTATCTTAATAATTAAGGAGGGGAATCCTTCTTTATACAACTGTATCTATCTATAAATACATATTCCTCTAGATAAAAGGCTCCAAATATATCCTATATAAAGGCTAACAATGCTTTTGAACGAAACCATTTATATATAAAAACCGTACTATTAATTTAAACAATGATTCATCATCCTTTTTATATAAGTTCTAGATAATTCCAAATTAATTGCGTTAAAAACAAAACATAAAAATACATTTTAGTCTAAAAATATTACTTTGAAGAAGAAACAAAATAATTATATCAAAGACTCAACATAATCCAGCAATAAAAACACTGAACATACTTTGAAAAATGATTATCAATTATTAATTAAAAAAACATTATTTTAAGTTTTCAGAATCCGACGTAAAATCTTTAAATGAGATAGTGAACTTAATGTGAAATACTTGACCTCCTCTGAAGCAATCGTCCACGAATTTTTGCGTAAAGACGGGATGTTCAGAGAAAAAGCTGTATATTTGGGTCCAGCTGATATCAAAATTGCTAGTAGGTCGTTGGCTTCATAGACTCCCCTTTTGGTGAAGAGCTGACAAACTCGTGCTTTAGCGTTCCACAAGGCGTAGTCAATAGCACTATAAGCTGTTGTTCTGATTGATATTTAAATCATATGACCACTAAAGACCAACGAAAGAAAATTTGTTAAAAACACTAGATTTCAAATAGATAAAACTACCTAAGAGAAAGTTGATTTGTTCCACTTATTTTGTGTTATTTAAATTAGTTATATATTTTTTTTGTCTTCAATTCATACCTATTCCAAAATATTTTAACAAAAATGAATTATAATTATTGAATTTTAAGTGCTTACAATGCACTTTTCGTAAAATGCATCTTCGATCTCTTATAGATCAGGCAGTAGTTCTTACACCTTTATCAGTTTCGTGATGGGTGTTTATTATTTAGTAGAAGAAAATGTTTGTGGTAGCATATGGATGAATTAGGGTTAGAGTCAATATCTTTTCAGTAGTAGGGGAGTAATATTTTTTATATAGACTGAAAACAATTCACGTAATGTATGATCGAATATATTAGATCTAAATTTAATAATGACATTATTATTTTCCAACTAACAAAGCATTATTCTTATGTTTCACATGAAGCTCCTTATTCTTTTTAAACAGAAAACAACTCTAAAGATAGTCAATAAATCTAAATACTTCAAACACCTTTCTTCATTGGGAACATATTAAAAAATATTTATTAAAAAATTGTGTAACACGAAAGTAAAACATATTAACAAACATTTGTTTGTATTGTAATGGATAAAAAAATACCATCGTATATTCGTTAACAATTATCATTACCTCCGCCGAAGGAGGTATTGTTTTCCCTGGCGTTGGTTTGTTTGTCAGCAGGATAACTCAAAACGTATGGAACGGATTTAGATGAAACTTTGTGGAGTTGTTGGAAATGCCAAAAGGAACAAGTGATTAAATTTTGGCATCTCTGAGTGCAGAATTAAGATGCAAAATGAGCTAAATACTAATAAATATTTCAAGTTAGCCTACTCTGCCTATAGATGTCGCTGTGCTGTGAAATCGGGTGCCGGGAGCGTCTTCCTCTCGGAATTTCCGTCGAGGGGAACCCTCCCCCGTCCCTCTACGCCGCCCCAATCGTGAAAAATCCGCCTCGGAAGGCTCATAAGGACCCCTTGACGGCGGAGGTTTGCACTCTCTGAGTGTATATGCCTCTAGTTTGATAGGAGTCCACAAATCAGCCATGATTATGATTGATTATTCTATATATATAAATAATAAGATCTCAATTTTGTAGAATCCATATTTTTTATTTGCTTTTACCCAGACGACAACTTGGATAATTAATTCTTTGGTGTGTTCAACTCTCAATGTTGGGGACCAGGTTCGAATCCCGAGAGGGGATGTTCATTTTGGGTCTATCTACTTGATAAGATCTAGGTTCGTGTGACTAACTTTATTGCTATAATGCTTATTTATATCCAGTCGGATGCAATTCTCTCGAAATAATTAGGTAATTTTTGGTTAACTAATATATTTCACATCAATTAAATCGACTCTTATGCTACGTCCTTGAATCTATGATGACATAACCAATTTGTAATAAAAGAGTAGATCTTCAATCTATCATAAAAAGTAAATGAATTTTTATAGTTTCGTAACGAGGAATGAAAATGCAATTATGATTTATTGAAAGTTACACTTGAACATAAGTACGTGAAAGAGAACTCATCATAAGATGGTCTTACATTTTTTTTCAATCATCTTTCAATCAAATGCTTTTCCCTTCAGGCAATAATGCAAAGATATTAATTTTTATATGGAATCAAATAAGTCTCTGCAAAGAATATATTTTTGGGCGTGGTTGTAAATTTATTGCTCAAATTTTGAACATGCATTTAGTAAGTTTCCGCTACTAAAATTTTAAGGACACTTCAAATTGTTACAGATATAGCCTTATTCATCTATCAAATTAATGCTTTTAAATGTAAAACGAAAAAAACAAACAAGATAAAAAAGGTTCTTTTGGATCACCTTCAGCATTACTGAACAAAAAGATTCAGTTTTGAATCATAATGTATTTCTAAAGGTGAAAATAAAGGTTTTTGCAATTAAAGTTTGTATTCACTTGCATGAACTAAAATTTAATATATCATATATCTGAAATTGTGTACATTGTCTTTGAAAAATATAGCTAAAAGATAGAGAGGCGACTTTTTTTACTCTCACGTCGAAAAATAAAATGCTGCAGCATGCAGTTATTACAAAACTAAAAAAATTGCATATATAGCATAAAGCGAAAGAAGAGATATCCCGAACTCTATTTTAAATATTACAACACGATATTTACAACTTTTATTAAATAATTTTTAACATTTTCTAATTCCTCTAATTTTTAACTGTTTAAATCTATGAATTATTTCATGTTTTTGCTCCATACGTTTTTGATTTACTCTATGTCTACTTCAGCATAATTCCTGATATACTGAAACGCTTTCTGGTAATAAAAAATAGCTAAAAATTATGAACTGAATCACAAAACTTTCGTAGGAACTGGAGAAATAATGTAAAGCCTTACTTTAGAACCACGTCCAGCTTCTAATTGCTTCAACATCCTGATTTTATAGTTGCATTTGTAGTTAAAATCCAACTATGCGCCTGTAAATATTACTTCTTTCAAATATGAATATTATTTAAGAAAATAATGAGACTCGATCATAAAACCATTGAATATTTATAGGATACTTTTTTGTATTGTATTGTGATATAATTTTTTTATTTTCCTCTACTTAATGGGAACTAAAAATAATATTTATATTCATTCCATGTGCCCTTAAGTTAGTTATTCTTACTTTAGGTAAATATTATGTTTCAATATTTCTGCATCTATACAATCAAAGATATTTCGTTCAAGATATTACCTTACTAAATTAACACAAATGAATACATCCCATAACACCTTTTTCGTCTTACCCAAACTCCCTTTTTAGGAATAAATCTCATACTCTAGCTCTATTGAAGGCTTCCTAAGAAATTTGAATAATAATGAAAATTAAATGAGGAGGACCCGACGAGCCCAGAGTGTGTGTGCGAGGGATAAAAACCTTTTTTTTTCCTTCGTGCAACTTTTTTTGTTGATAACGGAAAACAAATTATTTATTTATTTTTCAGTGAAAGAGGAAACAAAATAAAAAAGTAAAGAAAATAAAAGTTTTTTGTGCTTAGTTTGGTATTCAAAACTTATCCCCCTCGCTCTTTTTTTTTTTTGGATGATGAGACGATGAAATCCCTCAGCTTAAGGTAGTATTTTGTTTAATAACAAAAGAGAGAGAAAAAAACCTTCTGAACCTTTAAATTCGTTAATTGGAAGAACCTTATTTAGACAAGTTATAATTAAGTCTTTTACATAATAATGACTTGGCGTGATGTTTTCTTTTTTACACACTTATACGACGTGTCATGCCAACAACTCTTCTCTCTCTCTTCATTTTCTGAGCTAACAAATTACTTGGTCAAGTTTTTTTCTAGGTTATGAGAATAAAAAGTAATTTGCGCATTAGGACTTATATACTATTCATGAAACCAATTTAGAGGGTTAAATTGCAAGTTCTATTCTCTTCAAGCTGACAAATGTTTACACAAAGCTCTTCCAGGTGGGTTTTTGTTGTTTTTGCAAAAAAGGCTTGATTAATTCTCTAGTGTTTATTTCTTCTTCTCCTTATGAACGCTGTATATATTTAAAAGGGACTATAAACTTGTGCAAATATAGACATACAAAAGGGGGGGGGGGTTCCCCTTTGATTAATCAGTTACTTAAGAAATTTCTGGACTTTAGAAAAAATATATGTTCATCTTCATGGTATTTTTTACTCTTTGCTGTTTCTATGGAATTGCATCCTTTTGGATATCAATAAGTATTAAAGTAATCATTTCAGTCCATCAAACAATGAAAAAAAGAACAATTAGGTTGAATCTGCCCACTTAACATTGATAATTGAGCAGGCTTCCACTGAGGTAAACTACACACTTAAACTATTTTACAATGACTTACCTTATTTAGTTAAAAATGATTAATTAATTTTGATATCTACATATTTATTGTAAAGGTCATATGTATTTCTTTACTAAATTGAAATTATGATAAATAAAGGATATATATATAAATATATATATATAATAGTATATTAAAATGTATCTCTCTTATCACGATAATAAATTATTGGTATTCTTTTTTTATTGTTACTGATGAGGAATATCAATGATCATATAAGACTGATGTTTTGAATGAATTAAACTATTGATATTGTATCAAAATTAGGTTCATTATCATGTGTGAATTATTGAAGAAAAAAGATAAAGATATGCGTATAATCCGGACTAATTAAAACAAATTCTGAAATGTTGATAACTTATTTTTTTATCAAAAAAATTCAGCATTTTTTTGTTAAATGGAAGGCACACATATATAGATATTTATTTTTTAATATAGCCCCCATCAGCGGCAACGACCACCTCGAGGCGGTGCTGAAGTGGCCGCAGGCCTTGGCGACGACGTCCTTCTTCATATTGGCGAAATCCTCCACGATGGCGGCCCTGAGGGAGTCGAGAGTGTTGTGAGCGTACTTGTTGGTCTTGTTCTCGACCATGCCAGAAGAAATAGTCGAGGGGGTTGCAGTCAGGGGAGCTGGGGGGCCACAAGTCCGGGCTCCAGTGGTAGGGGAGGTTCTCCAACAGCCACGCCAGGGTCTCCCTCGACTTGTCGACTGTGGAAGACATAGGGCCTCCCATTCGCCACCAGGTCCGCCAGCAGCCCATCTCGGCGGCCTAATTGGCGTAAGACTTGTTTCCGTCCTCGTGGACCTTCCTCTTCACCTCGGCGACAAACTCGTCGGTCCTGGTGGCCCCCAGGGAGCGAGAACGCTTTTTGCGATGAGCATCATTCTTTTGAAAGAGTTCCAAGCCTTCCACTGGTCGTAGACGGTCGACTTGGGGTAGTTGAAGAACTCTATCACCTCCTTTGGACTCCTCCCGGCACGGAAAGAAGCGAACATCGCATGCCTTTTCTCCTCTTCCATGGCTAAATGTTGACTGATTTTCAATCTGTTTTTTGGCAGATAGATAAGATGCAAGCGCAGTAACGTACATATGTGGGATGCAATATCTCAAAAACAAAGACGACATAGCCGATCAAAGTTAGTCCGGATTATACGTGTACTCCCTGTATCTTATGAGCAATTATGAAGACTGGATAACTGAGGCACTAACTCAATTATTGCTGGTTTATTCTTTTGATATGTTTATTTATGAAAATAAATGTTGAACTTTAACTTTTGGTTCTTTATTTATGATTTTTTAAATAAAGCTTTCCTTTTAGTGTATTTCATCACTTCAAAAAAAGACATATTACATAATAAATATCGTTAATATAACAATCAAATACGAGGTGTTCCTTTTAAGCTATCCTTAGTTATGTAAAACTTGTTCATTTATTTACATATTGTATTAAATTATACTTTACATTCACTGTTGATTTAGAAATTAGATTTAAAAACTATCTTGGGGTTTACATTTTACATTCACAAACACATAAGTTTAAAAAACTATTAGAGTAGGACTGTCCACCATGTCTCCATAATAGCTTTATTTTATCTTTTTTAAATAAAGACAAAATGAGGCGTAAAACCTATCTTTTAAATATATAGAAGAAACTTTTTAAGGTTTCCGGAAACGGTCAACATTGCGTCTTTGATATCTTTACTTTATTCGAATGATTCACAAATTGATGCAGTAATAATTTTTATAGAAGTTTATGATAGTATTTTTTTTGACACAAAATATAAATTGATGGAAGAATGAATATTCTAACTTTAAACTCATGTAAAATTACTTACAATCCTCAAAATTATCTATAATTAAGCAACTTGAGCGTCAAGTTTTTAATTCATATTTTTTTTTCTCATATTTGAAGACATTTATGAAAATAAAAGTTTGATCACACTTTCAATATCAAGGATCTTTTACCTTGAAAAAGTTTTTCTCCGACTATTATTATTTTATTTTAAGCCTTAAAGTTTAATGTTTCAAAAATATATTTATAAAATAAATTTCAATGATTGCTCCTGAATTTTCAGAAAAAATATTAATTTTTAATTCCTATTTTGAAGCAATGTAAAAAACTACTAATTCCTTATGAAATACATTCCTCTTTTTGATTAATGCCAATTTTCAAACGAGAGGCATATACACTCAGAGAGTGCAAACTCCGCCGTCACGGGGTCCTTATGAGCCTTCCGAGGCGGATTTTCACGACTGGGGCGGCGTAGAGGGAATTCCAAGAGGAAGACGCTCCCGGCACCCGATTTCACAGCACAGCGACAAGTATTAGCAGAGTAGGCTAACTTGAAATATTTATTAGTATTTAGCTCATTTTGCATCTTAAAGAAGCACTTAGAGATGCTAAAATTTAATCACTTGTTCCTTTTGGCATTTCCAACAACTCCACAAAGTTTCATTCGAATCCGTTCCGTACTTTTTGAGTTGTCCGGCTGACAAACCAACCAACAAACCAACGCCAGTGAACACAATACCTCCTTCGGCGGAGGTAATAAGAACACGAGAGTAAGAAAATTCCTTCTATTCAAATTTTGAATTATTTTAGATATTTATATTTTGTTTGTCCAACTTGGGGCATACATTTATAAAAGTGAGTGAGTGTATTATATTTAAATTTAAGAATGATTTCATACCGTTTCACCATAGAAATCCTTTTGGTAGACAAATATACGAGAAGAAACATAGCACATATTTGCATATGTTTATAGAAGAAGTACTAAACCACTTAAAGAGTATAATATATATATATAAAGTATATCATATTATATACACACACACACATATATATATATATATAAATTATACAATACAATTTATACAATATATATATATATAACACGATGTAGTTACTGTAAATTGATTTGGGATGGACAAACCAGTCTCTTCACAAATCAGTTTTATTTTAAATGGTTTAGTATTACTCGGACTCCCTCTATTTTCACAAAATTTAATTATGTTTAGGGTTGGGTTGAAAACAAATCTCCAGCCCTAAGCAGGTTTGTTACATCTTCCCTTATTTAATTTGTTTATACACTTTTCTATTTATAAAGAAGGCTTTTTTATCCCATCTTTTTCTCCACATAATGTTTTTTGAAATAAAAAGATCTTGTAATAAAAGTATGCATATGTAATTTTTATACTACCAGGAAAAAAGCTAGAACAATACATATAGTTCTTATGGGAGTAGTGAATAAAAAAAGACTCTTTCACGAAATAACCATTACTACACATACTCTGAAGCGCATAATTTTCCTGCACATAGAAAGTCATGTTTGTATGTATATATAAAATAAATCCCTTGTTATATTTCACTTTTTAAACACTTCAAAACATTTTCTCCCTAAATAAGTTCCTCGTTACAAGTAAAAAAAACACCATTCAGAGCACACTAATTTCTTCCCCTCCTTCTCCATCCTTCTTTGCATATACAAGTATTTAATTTTAACAAGGTTTTATTGTTAACATATGTATGTAATTGTAAAACATGTAACTTTTCTTTTTGTAAGATTTCGTTAAGAAATTCTGAATAAAAATGCAGAAAAGCCGTTTATTTCTTTTGTTTTTAAGATATATATATATATATATATATATATATATATATATATATATATATATATATATATATATATATATATATATATATATATATATATATAAGGAAACAACCGGGTACCCCGCCCGAGTCCTGGCTGTTTTTTGAGTGTCCCGGCCCGGTGTCCCAGTTTCTTTAGACACTGGGCCGGGACTTAAATATTTTTCATTAATAAAGTAACGACGTTGTTTTAGAAAGGAATTTTTGAAATCTTTTTAAAAAAAACGTCATCACTTTTTCTGAGAATTTTGTTTTTGGAAGTTCTTAAAAAAACGTTGTCACTTTTTTTGGGAAATTATATTATTAAAAAACGTCGTCACTTTAGAATGTCGAAGGGACGAAAATATATATTAAGTCCCGGCCGGTTTTGGCCCGGTCCGTCTTGAAAAATTTAAGTCCCGGCCCGGGTCCCGACGAAAAAAAGTGTTCCGGTCGATTCCTGATATACCGGGTGAAGGAGCAAAAAGGGCCGTATTTTATAAAACAACTTATGTAATTCAACTAAATCTCTGGAGATAATTAATGAATTAAGTTGATCTTTCAGAGGTTTGAGATCTACTATAGACATGATTAAACTACTAATATAAAAAAATTCCCAAAACACATACAAGTATGAGATCAAAGGCCCAATTTGGAGCAACTACCATCTGAATCCAAATGATCATGGTCGAGCAGGAAACAAAGAATTTTAGTGCCATTTTTTTACAAATCAAAACTTCATATCATAGTAAACATTTGCTTAATTAACTTGAACCATTTTCACTTGATGAGCCCACTGAACCAGGCCCTCATATGCAGCAACTCCCTCTCAATCTTTAATAGATCTGTCTCCATTTGCCAGGATCCTCTTTAATTTTAAACCAAGGTCTTTCACGGCCAAACAAATGGTGGAAAGATCAACATTGGCCTCTATAGCTAGTTTTCTGGCACATACCTTGGGGTTTACAGCAATCTTGTCTGTAAGAGCCTGCTTGAACTCTTCAGTCCGAACTTTGTTCTTGCCTCCACTTTCATTTTTATTACCGATGCCTCTGGCCTCTTGGTGTTGGCCAACACCTTCCTCACCCTCCTCTCAGAGACACCAAGGTACTGGGGCACCTCTTTCACAGCCTTTCCGGCGGTCACAGCGGCGACAAGCCTTTGATTTGAGGTCAAAACTCAGATGCAGCGCCACTGTTTTTAAATTGTGCATGATTTAAATTTGTTTGTTTGAGAAGAATGTCGCTTACAGCTTTTTAAAAGAAGATAGAGCAAAGCTGGTCCAATCACTTGATTGAACAAAACAAGTGCATTCTAGGGGTGCTAAAAACTTTTCCGTTGGACAAAACAAAGAAATTAGCCTAAAATAAAAGTCGCGGCCCTTTTTGCTCCTTCACCCCGGTATATATGTATGTATGTATATATATATATATATATATATTTTTTTTTTTTCATTCAGTAATCTGCGAAATTTAAGCAATGTAAAAAAATACACTAAAATAAATTAACTTAAAACAGAGTGAAACTATTCAGTGTAGTTACAAAGCAACAAAAATAAATATTTTTTAATGCTTTGAAGGGTATCCTTATATGACACATCATCTATTATACTTGGTTTAAAACGCAATTTATTTTTGAAATCCTTATATATCCTTCATATTATATGTTTTACATAATAGCACATATTTTACTATGACACAAACCCTTTTTTACGTTTGCCCTCCTATATCCAAGATTTGATAAAGAGAGCAGCAGTTTCTTATAATTTTCCTGAGTTCCAATATAAACAAATAGACCATAATTAATATGTACCTGTAATTTAAAAAAATACATGAAGCTCATTTGAAGTATTCTAAATGTTGAAGGCTCATATTTGCCTCACGAAAAGATAATATATTTTTAATTGTTCCATCGAATGGTTCTTAGCTAAAAAAGGAATTGTATGCTAAAATGCTTATAATTATCCAAATTTAATTCCATCACAAAAAAGGTATTTTTTAATACTCACTTTATTCCATTTATACATTTTAATGCGCTTTCTCCTAAAATATTTAAAATGCTTGTTTAAGGATTACTTTCACATAAAATATACAAGAATACGCTTACAATACATACTTCTGCCCATTTAAAGAAACTATTATATATTTATTTTTGTGTGTGCAGTCTCTTTGTAGTATCATAAATAAAAAAATAAACCTGATATAAATAATGGCAGACACATTTACCTCTTTATTTCTGTGTGCATTTACATATACAAATCTGCAAATAGCATATCTTTGCGTCTCATTGCAATTTCTTCAGGACAATAATAGAAAGAAGGGCTTTTTTCCCCTTCGTTCATGTCGTTAGGAAGGAGTAAAAAAAATGAAGGAATAATAAAAAAGTGAAGGGAGAAGACATGAATGTTGTGCACCCATTTTGGAATGAAAATATGGGGCATTCCCATAAGGTTCTTCATTGACCTCCCTTCTTTGCCCCTCCTCCCAAGGGAGTCATTCATACTGTATCACAGTTCGACAATAGACCATTGCCAAATGTGTGACCGGGTTCAGCCAAGAATTCAGGCAATATACATTAATAACTTATTCTAATTTATTATGTAAATAAGAATAGTAAATAGGTTTGTTTACATCCTGGATGGGTCCAACGGAGGTTAATATATGATATCAGGTTTATTTTCATTCTTAAAAATATCTTGAAATGTATATTCACTGAAAAAACCTTCCAAGTTTCATCAATATGGACGCTAAGATTGATTTCAATGGTAGGGCCCTACCATAGAGATATATAAAGACATAGAGAGCTTATTGGATTCTTGAGAGGCATACATCATATTGTTCAATATAAACAAATACTTTTATCTCCATGATCAATTTACAATGACGTAGTACAAATTACTTTGTTTATATTGGACACAGACGATAACTGAATGTTGTGTCTCTGCTATTGAAGGGATATCCATATCGTTATATATCTATGGGCCATACAAGGAAGGATACCCCTGTATATTCCTCCTATTTTTTGCTTTAAATATATATAAATATTTTATGATATATTTTCCCGACATACATTTATATTAATTTATCTCACATAATATTGGTCATATTTTAAATCTTTTTTATATTAATTTCTTTTTTAAGGCTTTCATTATTCATTTCAATGGTTTTGTAAATATATTTCAACACAATACTTTGATTTTAAAACAATCTATATAAAACCGTGTTTAGTGTATTTAGGCGTGTTCGACTCTCAATGTTGAGGGCGCAGGTTCGAATACTCCGAGAGGGGAGGGTCAATTTTGGTGAATAATCTCATTAATAAGATCCTAGGTTATATAATTTAAACGCTTATTTATATCCACAAGGATGTATTTTTATCGAATCAAATAGGTAAAAAAGAATTTAAAAACCTTGTAAAATATTGAAAATAAAAAATGATGAAACTGTACAGTCGATAATATCTGAGTTTAGTAGTAATAATAGTGTAATAAGACTTATTTTAATTTAATGAATAGATAGTTGATTGTAAGGTTCATATATTAATCAGACTCTTTTCTTTGTAGAGGATATCAATATCTTTTTTTACCTCACGACTCATTTTTTTAATTTAATGAGGACACACTTGTATATAAAAACAGTCACATAAAAATATAAAAACAAATAGTAAAATGTCGCAGACTTTTTAAATATTTTAATTGTTTAAAATAATATCAAATAATAAAGATGTGATAAATTAATACAATAGTTAAGTTTGATAATAGTTAAAAATAACAAATAACAAATACAATGTGTAAAAATGAATCAACAAGTAATAAAAAAAACACACAACCTCAAATAGTATTTATATATTTAAATTCATTAAGTGCCAATACTGCCATAGTGATGATGGTTGGTCTTCTGAATCTTTTTATGGCGATCATTGTTTGAAGTTTTGCGATGGACTTAGAAGCAATTCTATGGGCATTAGATTTGGGGAACATTTCATATAATTTTTCCTCTGCGGACTTATTCTTCTCAGGACCTCCTCAAAAATATCGTCCATGAAATCCGAAATTTGGTTAATATTTTTCTTGTTAAATATTAATATCTTAAATGACAAAAAATGGTATATATAACAGAATATTAAATGCCTCTACCAAATATAATCAAAAGTTTTTTAAACGGTTTCCTTTGCTTACTACAACATGAACACCTACGTACATATAAAATGTTAGTCGTAAATATTCAGCAAAAAATATATCACAGAAAATTGAACATGAAATATTATTTCATCATATATTATTTATATATAATATTTGTATACCGTTTTATTGTATATAATAATAATTTACCCGACGAAATGAGTAGCAAATATTAAAGGTTAAAAAAGATTTTATAAATAATTTGAAAAACGCAAAAAAAATGGATTTTGTTTCTTTTGCATTTTTTAATCACTAAATTATATTTACTTGTTTATTTTAATAACATAAATTGAGAGCTTAGTATACCATACCAAACATTCCACAGTAAAAACCTTCAACGATATTATTTGATAAAGTTATCAAACTAAAAAAAGAAAAACGTGTTTATTGTACTTAACTAAACACGTTATAGGAAATACAATTTTATAAAAGCTTAGTTCATTTTTTATTTCTGACATTTATATATAATCATTTGTTTGGTTTTTTTCTTTCTAATCAATTACGTTTGACAGTTGTACTTAAGACATATTAGAAAAAATGTTCCGATAATTATTTGAGTAGAAGGAAAAAAGAACTTTTTGTATTGTTTTAATTCCCATCTCTCTTCATATATTATTTAGGAAAAAAGTTGGTGTAGATGTTTAATAACGCCTGTATAGATTTTCATTCACGTGTTATAAAGTTAATAACAAAAAAAGGAGGAATTTTTAAGCACTCCCTATTCCAATGAAATGCCCAACTTCTTCCCAAAAACTGAACAATTTGCAATAAATGTATATTTGTTCAGAGCCAAGAGTCCAAGCTAAATATCGTATATAAAAATATGTCCAAAGGTAGTTGATTCCTGAGAAATTTAATAAAATCCTGAGGAGCTACTTGGAGCACTTCTTAACACGACACAATATACAAACTCATAAAGCTATGTCCTAAAGTACCGGAGCTTACGTAAATAGATTGCTTCTATTGGTTTTTATAACTTAAAACTTTTTACGCAGCAAAATTTTGGTCTTACTATGATATACTTAATAAAAACTACTTTAAATTACTCCATTTTCTTATTTTCAGTATATAAGAAATGCCAAAGAGGAACAACTTATCTTAGTGCTAGTATTTACTTATCTTTGTTTTAAGTATATTCTAATATTAGTTTTAAGATTTTTTTTTGTCCTTTATTTTTTACTCCTTGAAAATAAAACTGAATATAAGCTAATAAATATATATTTACATAAATATATATATATATACAGGGCTGTGCAGGTAAATTTGGAATAAGTTCACAGCCATCCAGATTAATAAGGAGGAGATCTGCATGGGTGAAATTAGCTGTGAGAGGTTGTGTGAATACTTGTTGTGAAATTTAAGATCGAAAACAAAAACAATTGTTTGCCATCACGATGGAGCAGGAGAAGAGGTCTGCCGTTATTGAGCTGCACCGCGCAGGCCGCTCGCCCTAGGAGATTATCAGCCTCCTGAAGTACCCCTCTAGCACTGTTTATACCATCATCAACAGGTACAAGGCCACGGGGATGTCCAGCAGGTCCAAACACAGCCCCAGAAGTGACAAGAAGAGGAACCCCAGGTTCTTGGCTGGCCTGAGGAAGTCCATCACTGCCTTCCCAACCAAGTCCATGTCTGCCCTGACCAAGGACCGCTCTGTGCATCGCAGCACCATATTCAGGGCCATAAAACATGACCTGGGATATAAGAGCTACGTCATGAAGGTCAGGCACCTGCTGACAGACAAGATGAAGGCCACCAGGGAGGCCAGGTGCAGGAAAATTCTGAGCTCTCTGAAGAACACTGGTGGGCACCTGAGGTTCTTCTGTGATGAGAAGATTTTCACTTTGGACAAAAAGAGGAACAGGCAGAATGACAGGTGGATCTGTAGG
The DNA here is from genome assembly GCA_013387185.1 of Caligus rogercresseyi. Taxonomy (NCBI): domain Eukaryota; kingdom Metazoa; phylum Arthropoda; class Copepoda; order Siphonostomatoida; family Caligidae; genus Caligus; species Caligus rogercresseyi. The sequence continues at coordinate 26,609,012 of CP045897.1, forward strand.
GAGGCTTCTGAGGTCCCCATGGTCTTCAGGACAAAGAACCCGGCTGCAGTGATGGTCCTGGGAGTCATCAGCAGTGAGGGCCACGTCATGCCGCCACACTTCTTTGAGCCCAAGCAAAAGGTCAACCAGGAGGTGTACTTGGAGGTCCTCAGTAACGTGGTCAAGCCTTGGATAGACACTGTGGCCTCTGGGAGGAAGTACACCTTTCAGCAGGACTCTGCCCCCGCCCACAAGGCCAAGACTGTGCAGGCATGGCTCAAGGAAAACGTGCCTCACTTCTGGGATCCTCAGACCTGGCCCTCCAACTCCCCAGATCTCAACCCTTGTGACTACTACCTGTAGGGGAAGTTGGAGGGGGAGGCCTGTGCGACCCACCACAACTCTGTGGAGGCCCTTAAGTCGTCCATCACGTCTGTGGCCATGTCCTTGGAGGCTGCGGAGGTGTCCAGGTCAGTGAGGGCATTCAGGTCCCGTGTGGAGACTGTGGTGGAAGCTGGAGGAGGACACATTGAATAAAAGTTGACCATAATTATCTAATGTGTATTTTTGTTTAATAAATATTTCTCTAGAACCTCTCCTTATTGATCCTGGAGGCCATAAACTTGTTCCAAATTTACCTGCACGGGGCTGTATATATATATATATAGGTATAGGGCGAAGATAATATATAATAAAAGATGCGCAGAACGCACTGTTTAGATTCCTCTGCTTAGAAAAGAAAAACTGAAACATCACACATGACGTCACATTAGCGATTTGTTATTAAATAAAATCAAAGGTACATTTAAAAACATAGTGATTAATTTCAAAAGGAAATAAATATTTCGAATCCGTTGTAGAAGTAATGGAGTTCCCAAAAAATAAGCACCAAGTCTGTGGCAGTGTGTAAGTCCCCTCAGGAAAACACATTGTTATTTACTTAGATGGTGTAGGTATTAGATATATAAGCAAATCGTCTCAGTAGTCACGTCACATTTTTTGATTTTTATTATTGGAAATATCCCTCTTTGTTTACATGAGTTCTGCCCCCCTGGGTATAGGGGTATTTAAGCAAAAATAATGATTATTTTACTTTTTTTGTACATAACATTCTTTAAAAAATATTTTGATAAATGAAAAAAAACTTATTTTCTAGACTAAGAACTACACTATAGCAAAAATAATTGAAGGTTGTGGCAAAAGGTATAATCATGCCAATTATGAGACATGGCATGCCTATGTATCGTTGTAACAATCTCTGTCTGACTACTGAAAAAAAAAAATAGCAATCTTAATGTACTTTAAGCCAAATAAAATGACACCATAGGAATGTAATCAAAAACTTGAAGGAGAACTAAGTATGATAATATTTTATGCAATACCTACATGACTAAGCTATATATTATTTTCCTTCATATTTATCAACAAAAGTTTTTTCAACAAATATGACCAAAATCTTTTAAATATATATTCTACCGATGTTCTGTATTAATTGTTTAATACTTACACATTATCAAAATATATCTTATCAGTCCTGTTTTCCTATTTGAATGGAACTACCTGTATCCTCTCATATGTAAATACACAATGTGGCATTATAATAGTTAATAAAACCTTGGATTATTCTGACATATTAATCATATAGGACAAGTCATGGCATTACGAGGAAGGCATGAAAGCAATTACTAAATACCGTCATGCTAACTTCTAACGTTTATAATAAAGTAATTGATATTGTGGCCTATTTGAAAGAGTAATGTATATATGATATAATTATATGATAATACATTTTCAATTACAACTATTTGTTAGAAAATTTATTCGTGACCGAGAAAAACTTTTTTATTCATATGATTTCATAAATATTTTAACTACTAATGTAGAGTAAATGAATTAATTAAATATGGATAGATAGACTTACTATAAACAAATAATTATTGTTAAGCAAACCTTTTTTTTGTCTATACTATAAATTATATTTGATATATTATTAGTATTTTAATGTGTTCTATTTTATAACAAAAGTTTGAGCTACAATGCTTTTAAATGGTTTTAATACGCATTTGTCGTCTGTATTTATCTCATTTTAGATGTACATATAAAATGAACGAGATTTTTACTCTCGTTTGAGACTCATTGTTAGAAGATATAAGAGGACTTTAAATGAATTAATCTACAATAAAGTGGTTCTTATATACAAAAAATGTGTTTATTTTATGTGTGGCGCACTTCCATTTAAATTTAGTTTATGATGTTTTGCATTGATGTGTTGGGTCTTGTCTCAGAGGGTTTATTTTAAACAAAAATGTTTATTTATGATTGTGTTATCACAACGCCTCTTGATGTTTATATTAATTATTGTGTATTATGTTATGTATGATTTTTTAATCCATAAGTCAATAAAATAATATAAAAATAAGTAAATGCAAATAAAATGATGATAATGTGTAAAAAATATAATTAAACATTTTAATTTAAAATATAAATGATCTCTAATTTGAAAAAAATGAAATAAAATTCGTAAAAAGACATTCTGTGGATGTTATAAAATAGATACAAAAGCAATCCATTCAGAGTTGGGTACTCCTTCACACAGTTATCAAGTTTTATATTATTTTTATTCTTGACAAGAGTTTTATGTGCGCCTGTAAGGGTTTACATTCCCCCACCTCCTTGATGTGTCTAAGAGGGAGAAGGGCAAAATAGCTCCCCTGTCCTCAATCTACCCTCCCTCTTAAACTAATGTCATCCTCGAATCTCTATATACCTAAAGAGTAAGTGCTCATTTATTTTCATGAGTGTAACCTTAGCCGCCTTTTACTATTTTCGATTACTTTAGAAGAAAATATATGCTGGTTTGCTTTGATGATTATAAAGACTATATTTTAGCATATATGAATGTTTGCCTGGGGTTTACAGTTTAGATTTGAATAAATCTATTGAATGTGGGGTCATAATATGCCAAACACTATTTTAAAGGAGTATCTCGGGGTGTCCAATAATTTCATCGCACGTCAATTCGTCGTAGACCTTTTTATAGCCGCTATAACTTCTACCGACTTATTGCAACCTATTAAAAAAAGGAAGTTATGCTGCCGCACCCTGTATATATAGTACATCCCTTTAAAAAAATAATTACTGTATTAAGCAGGCTAATTTAATGTTTTATGAACCACAAAATAAAGTTATAGATAAAATGTATCCCTTTTTAAAGGATATATATACAATAGTTCCAAAATTATAAAATTCCCTTCTTTTGGCAATATAACACAGAGCTTATCATATAAATATAAGTCTAAAATATTTCATTGCAACTAAAAAAATGAAGAAAAAAAATCCAAACCTTGCAAATATTACTTTTCTCATTTCTTAACATTATTTTCTAAATAAATAAGCATAATGGTTGTTTACTTATAAACAGTATTATATTTATTTCAGGAATTTAATTCAGCTGAAAGATTTTATATTAATAATTGGCATACTTATAATTTTTTTTTCTTCGAATAAAGTATTTAAATAAATTTTAGATTTCCATTATGTTTCCTATTTGTAGTCAAGGCGCAAGAGTATGTCTGAGCAGCCTGGCCATTATTTATTACTGCAAATTTTGTTTCTTATACTTGGTTATGGCTCTCACACACAAATGTATATATTTATATATATATATATATACATATATATTTGAATATATTTAGCCTGTTATACGAAGCGAGCATGACAGAGAGCCGTAGAAATTAAAGAGTCTCCAGATAGAAAGGAAACTAATGTAGCTCTGTTACATCACATGTTGTATATATATTCACAAAACCCTTTCCTTGGTCTAAGCATATATGTAATAGTGTGTGTGCGTCTAAACACAACATCAATCTCTTTTAAATCACATTTATTTCCCTAAAAAATATTTATATTTACATATATACATGTATGTACATGTGAATCCACTACTTTTCTATGAAACTGTTGTTGTGAAAGTAAAGGATTGACCAAACAAAGACTTCAAAATGTTGCAAAGAAGTGTGAAAATAGTAATTATTTTTTGTTACAAGCGTTGGCCAAATATAAAATCCTTGTCTCTTGATTAGACATGTTTATAAGACCATATTTTAATCAAAAATACTGTTTAATATTTTTTTGAATATTTTTTTTTGTCCATATGGTTCGATAGAATTGCATCCGACCGGACATAAACAAGTATTATAGCATTAAAATTAGTCAATCGAACTTAGGATCTTATCAATGAGGTAGACAAAATTGACCATCCCCTCTCGGGAGTATTAGAACCTGCGCCCCCAACATTGAGAGTTGAACACGCACACGGCTTTCGCGCTTCCTTATATATTTTAAAATTTAAAACACAAAATTGAAAATAAAACAATGAAATTGACACAAGGCTAACCACTATCGTATCTTCTAGAAATCAATCTTAACAGTTTATAATGTAGGAGGGAAAGACTTGGGAAATATTTAACGTATATTTAATGTTTTTTGGTTATCCACTTATACAACTTGTCGATGCCACTTAACTTCTCTCAGTGCAAAATATTATATATATACCAGCTCTCTTGCTTGCTATTTAAGTCAAAGATCCTGGCTCATTTAGCGAAGGATACGGTTGAAAGTTCAGTTTTCTTTTATTTAATTAAAGGGACTTTAACCTTTTTTAGTAGTTTTACAATAGAAAAATATTTATTTGCATTAGTGAACATGACAAGATAACATTTAAGATTTTTCAATTATGAAATCGATTATGAATTTTTTCTTATACACCTTTCATTTATATTTTATATATATTTCAAAAACAATTTCTTTTTCATCAAACATTGTGTTAAAACAATAACTATGTGTACGTAATTAATTCCCAATTTTTTAAAATTTTCTTATTATACAAAAGCATCAGGGCATTCAAAATAGTTTCTTATTATTTTTAAAATAATATTTTAACGTTTGGATTGGATTAAAAAATACTTGGGAAATATTTTTTATATTTCCGAATATAATTAATTAAATAACCGAAAATAAAAAAAATATTCGTATGCGATTAAATACTTCGATTTGTGCAAAAATTCAACATTGAAAATATGAAATCTTTATTGTTAGATATGTTAACTACGAGTAGATAAAAATGTTATCCTTCAGTGTCATGCACGAATCAAAAACAATATCCGTTTAACGTTCAAAGACTCTTATTTCAAAAATGATTTTAATAGCGTCAACAAAGGATAATAGTCACCTTTAATTTATTAGTAGCTATGAACAAATTAAATAAAATGGTCGAATATTCTAATAATCATTTTATTGCATTATTTTTTTTCCATTTTTTTACCACTATTTTTTTTAAATATTTCTTAAGTTCATGACATAAGATAGAATAAGTATTTTTAAATACATTTTTGATTTATGTGAAAATATATTTGATTAAAAAATGTGCACTACATTTTTTATAACTTTATTTTTGATTTACAATAAAACTTTTTAACAAAGCTTTTTATAAATGAACCCCATTTTTTATATACATGAATTTTATCCTTAAAGTAAATATATAAAAAATATTGGACCATTGATTATTGATAAGTAGAAATACATTTTCTAACGTATAATTTCTTTAAAAATGTTCCAAATATATATTTAATTAATCGATATAATTTGCGTAATTAAAGTAATGTACATATTTTTAGTAAATACGTGATTTTTTTTAAATAAAAACATTCGTTTTATTCTCTCACGTTAAAATTATTACAATAAAAATATCATCGAAAATATGTATCAAATAATGGAATTATGTTTAGAATGTCATGTAAAAACACCTTAAAGACATGTCTTTAAAAGATCAAATATAAAACAATATAAGCCATCAATAATAAAACAGGTTTTCTTGATACGCTTCTTATCCGTCAACGGTTAGTGACGTATTGCTTGTTGTGTAAGACTTCAGGCGTCATGAGTAAGGAGTGTTTATAGTTTTCTCTGAGGAGCGTCAATACGTATTAAATCAAATCATAAATTCAAGATTTTTACTCTTTTTTCCTGTATAATATGTAATAATATCTTATTTTTAGTTGAAAATTGTTTTAGCGAAGTCAAATAAAATTTAAAGTTGGATGTGGCTGACATAAATCTCTATTTTTATTATCATTATTTTGCCTATATGGTTTGACACAATTGCATGCGACAGGATATGAATAAGCATTATATCGTATAATTAGTCTAACAAACCTAGGATCTCATGAATGAGGTAGACCAAAAATGACCATACCCCATCGGGAGTGGAACCTGCGCCCCAAACATTGAGAATAGAACACGCCTTAACGCATCCGGCTATCCCACTCCATTAACATTTTGAAAATTTGTTATTCTATAGGAAAAGTTGGAAAATATTTGTTGTTTGAAAACAATGAATAAATTAAATTTGTTTTTGATTTATATATTTCCTTTAACAAAACACGAACATTTCAGTATATTGGGTTGGTTGCTTTCAAAAATTAAGCAATAGATGGCCATATAAAAATATTGTTTTGATAATATTCTAGTTATCAATATAAAGATTTAGAGGAATTAGAAAATTGAGTTAAGAAATATTTATTGAACTTTCATTCTCTATAAAATAAGTATTTTTTGTTGAGTAATAGAAAAATACTGGAAGAAAAAGATTTTTATAAAATCGAGTTGGATCTACGTACAAATTTAAATAAATGCGTTACCTACCTTTAATTCAAAGAACTAGAGTTTTATATAATTAATCAAATAAATCTACAATATTTAACTTCTTCGAATGAATGGAATGTAATAATTAATCTCTACGATAATTAAACATGCATATTTCATATGAGAGTCCTGGAATTCATAAAAATAAAACAATTCTGAGAATTTTGCAGTATTATTACAACATTCTTTAGCCGTGTGAAAAATTGCCTACCTATATTTCCTTCAATTTTTAAACCATTTCCCCCCTCAAACATTATTTTCCCACCCGGGGAATAACTTTGTTTATAAAGTGTGTTCATTCTCAAAAAATAAATGTACAACAAAAAAATTTTTGGCAATTTCAGAATCATAAAACTATAATAGTACGTGATCTTATTTCTGAACGTGATCTCACCATACTCAGACGATGGACAGATATTGTTAGATTCCAAAAATCGAATATTAAAAACAATTGAGAGGCTACATGAAAATACTACCTTTCTCATGGATTATTTCTGTTCGCGAAAAAATGAGTATATTATCGAACGATCTTTTGATTGATTTTTTATCATCTAGTGTTACAATTATTCACTCAATAAATGATTTCGTATTTCTAATACTTTTTATTTTTATGTACATCAAAAATTCAAAGAGAAATTTTGAAATAGTCATTATTATGGAAATACTCCAGAGCTCGACAGCCGTGCGTGTTAAGGCGTGTTCAACTCTCAATGTTGGGGGCGCAGGTTCGAATCCCGAGAGGGGATGGTCATTTTGGTCTACCTCATTGATAATATCCTACGTTCGATATATAATTATAATGCTATAATGCTTATTATATATCCTATCGGATGCAATTCTATTGAAATAGGCAAAGAGATTTTGCAGTATTAGTACAACATTCTTTAGCAGTGTGAAAAATTGCCCTACCTATATTTCCTTCAATTTTAAACCATTTCCCCCCTCAAACATTATTTTTCCCACCGGGAATAACTTTGTTTATAAAGTGTGTTCATTCTCAAAAAAATAAATGTACAACAAAAAAAAATATTTTGGCAATTTCAGAATCATAAAAACTAATATAGTAGTGACTTATTTGTGAACGTGATCTCACCATACTCAGACGATTGACAGATCATTGTTAGATTCCAAAAATCGAATATTAAAACAATGAGAGGCTACATGAAAATACTTTACCTTCTCATCTGGATATTTCTGTTCGCGAAAAATGAGTATATTATCGAACGATCTTTTATTGATTTTTTTTATCATCTAGTGTTACAATTATTCACTCAATAAATGATTTCGTTATTTCTAATACTTTTTATTTTTATGTACATCAAAACTTCAAGAGAAAATTTGAAATAGTCATTATTATGGAAAATACTCCAGAGCTCGACAGCCGTGCGTGTAAGGCGTGTTCAACTCTCAATGTTGGGGGCGCAGGTTCGAATCCCGAGAGGGGATGGTCATTTTGGTCTACCTCATTGATAAGATCCTAGGTTCGATAGACTAATTATAATGCTATAATGTTATATATCCTATCGGATGCAATTCTATTGAAACCATATAGGCAAAAAAGAAAAAAAAAGAACTTTAAAAATGAACATTCTAAAACTTTATTATCTCGTTTGATTTTGGATGTATATCAAATATATAATTCGATTTTCGAATCCTTTGAGCATATCCACTTTTTGCGGCAAATTGTTTGAAAATAGCATTGAAATAAAGGACATTAGAGGCGATCGAACAGCAAAAAAAAAAATACTACATAAGTTTACTACATAACTGTTGGGCCCGTTGAGCGGACACTTCCCATTATTCGATTTCGTTCAAACTTTCACAAGATGATCTCTATGCACTTAAATAAAATCCTAGGGGGAGCCCGACTCTCAAATCTGAAAAACGTGAAATAAGAATCACCCTAATTATATATATATAATATATATATATATATATATAAATATATATATATATATATATATATATATATATATATATAGATATATATATATATATATATATATATATATATATATATATATATATATATAGATAGATAGATGATAGAGAGAAGAGAGAGAGAACAACATCACGGTAAATTGTATTAGTTCAACAAAATGACAGTGTTACTCTAATAAAATTGCTCTCTACCAAAATGTTATTCATAATATATATATATATAAATATATTATATATATACATATATATAATACTGTTTGAAATATTTTTTTCTTAATTTTGATAACAAAGCATGTCAACTGTGAAAAAATAGTCATCCTTCACAACGATTTATATAAGGTATATTTATGTCTTGAATGCACTTATGATAATGAAATTGAACTTTTCATTCTCTTGACACATGACTATAATATAATCAATAATATTTTAGAAGTAAAAAGTTTTTTGTTTGATATAATTTTTAATTGGATCTATAATTATGACTAATCTATAGTTCCAAGTATTTCTTCAAAGTACCTATAAATAAATCAGTTCATATGTTAAAAATAAGTTCCATTAAAAGTTAGTTTTTACTTTCTATTAAATACTTTGATTCATTTGCATATTACGTAATTCATTAATAAAAATGGCGGTTCTAAGTTTTAGCATAATGCATGAAGAACAAAAAATTAAAATAATAATATATAACCTTAAAGTTTTTTCAAATAACAATCAATTAAGGAATTTAAAATAAGGGAGTGCGATAGCAATGTGTAGAAAGGCGTTTTCAACTCTTAATATTGGGGACGCAGGTTCGAATACTCCCGAGAGGGAAGGGTCATTTTTTGGTCTACCTCATTGATGAGATCCTAGGTTCGCTATACCAATAATATGTTTCAATACTTATTTATATCCTGTCAAATGCAATTATGTCGAACCATATAGCCAAGTTATAGTAATAATCACTACTTTTAAAATATGTTATTTTAAATTTATTTTTTTAACTTCGTTGTTATGTTATTTTTACGATCCATTTTAATAAATATAAAACTACGTTGAAAAACTACTTAAGTTTTACAATGTACACAAACTCCGCTTCCTAAATATTGTAATTAATTGCTACAAACCCTGTAATAGCAGGCGAAATTCATTCTTTACTCATCACTCACAAAAAATGAAGGGGTCTTAGTTTTGTAACACAAAAGGTATTTAACTCATGGTTATTTATACATTTGTGATCCAAAGTGATAAATATACAGAAGAAGGAGAAGGCTTTTTTGTTCTTTCCCAAAGGTATCATTAATAGAAAACCAAGAAAATAATGTTTTATTTGTTAGCTATCCTCCTTCTGCCACAGAAAGGAGGAACATTATCCTGATGAATGAATGGTTAGGAGGAAATCGATTAGTGCCGTTGTTATTGTTCTTTGTATAGGTAATTATAAGCAAAACTAATTGTGTTTTCTCCCCCTTACAGTTAGGTGTTCTCATGGATTATTATCCTCTTCATCTAAGGACCTTGAATAAGCTATTAAAAGGCTTTAGCCATTGTGCACGGACAACCATTTTCACGTTTAGGAAAAAATGCAGTTAACAATAAAAAAGACCATAAATTTAAATGGGTTCTTTGTTCTCTAGCGACTTTTTTTCTTTCTTGTCATGATGATTTCGGGATAAAGGCAGTAATAGTAGAAGCAGTAGACGTCTCTGCACCCATGAATGCATTTGCTTTTAAATATCTGCTTATGTGAAGATCTATTAGGTGATTTTAGGATGGGTATTTATTTTTGTATGTTAAAAGGGAGAGTTTTTCATCTCTTTTATTCAAAAGATAAAAGGGATTTCTAAGCTGATAAAGAGATAATAAAATAAGAACCGGTGTCTCAAAATAATTATACTAATAGAGGAATATAGCTTTATTTTAGAAGCAGATGTGTAAGAATGAAGAAAGCACCCTTTACAACTTAATGTTGTTTTGGTATTATACCAAATTGTTTCGAACAAAATTCAAATTGAAAGTTGTTAATTGCTTTCATTTTTTGTGAGCTAATATATAACTCTATCTTTCATTGCTTTTAAAAATATCTATCTATATAAACAAACAAATAATATGATAATATTAAAATATTAGTAGAAAAAACAAAAGATCCTAGGTTCGATGGACTAATTATAATGCTATAATGCTTATTTATATCCTGACGGATGAGAATTCTATCGAACCAAATAGGCAAAAAAAAAACTAAATATATTTTATCAATAAGATGATGCTTAAGGAACTAGAGGGATCTAGGCAGCCCTGCAATTGTCTTTGTCACCCTCCGAGTAACGTGCATGCCTCTCTCAATGGCTGTGACAGGCCCCAGGCCTTTGAAAGATTGACAACAGGGACGCAGTTGGTGGACACGGGTTCTTGAGGCTTAGTGAAGCACTATGGGTGCGCTCATTGAAGCTTTCGAGCGTCATCTCCAAGGGACAGCTGTCCATGTACATAGCCTTCCAATCGGATATAGCAGCCTGCTTCACTATGATTTCATTTACAGATGGATAATGTGACCTGTCGAGAAGGTGAAAGTTAAGTCATAACATTTTTAAGAAAACACTTTTAATACATCTCATTAATTGGTAGGTTATAACTTGTTTTGTTTTTTTTAATTTAAGAAGATGAAACAAGTAAATTAATACAATCAATTCTCTTGGGGCCCAGGTTCGAATCTCGAGAGGGGAAGATCAATTTTGATCAACCTCATTGACAAGATCATAGCTTCGAAAAATAAACTAATTTACACGTTATAATGCTTATTTAGATCCACATGGATACAATTGTATCGAACAAAATAGGTAAATAAAGTATTCACATTAAAGGAGTCATTTCCATAGAAGTCATGTTTTGTCACTAACTAAAATAATATATTTTTTTACAAATCACTAAGTCTAGAATCAGATCATAATTTATTTTAAATAAATAAGCTAATACCTAAAACATCTAAAAATTATATGTGTCAAAAATAAAATAAAACTGATTTCAGTGGGTGTATTAAATAAATCTACTTATCGACGTTATGAGTTTAGTGTTGCGATATTTACATGTTTCATTTAGTCAAATGTAACAACCAACGCAAATAAAGAGGAAACTATCATACAATAATAGCGTAAAATGCTCTCAGTTATATAAAATATAAATATTATAATGATCCTTGTTTCTTTTCGGCATGAGACTTGTTAGGTGTTTTATTTCTTAAGTCATTGAATGTGTTACATAAAAATCAATATCATGAAATATATAATATACTAGAAAATAAATACTAGAGATAAATTACAATAATCTCGTATTCAGCCAATTGAAATATTACATAAACATAAAGATCAATATGACAGCCCAGAAGTATAAAGTATTCCAAGGGAGTTTAATACCTCAGGGTGATAAGGTATGTACAACTTACAATGTTGAGGGCGCAGGTTTGATTCCAGAAAAAGGAAGTTCAATTTTGGGCAACCTCTTTGATGAGATCCTAGATTCGATGATCTAATTTACACGCTATAAAGTTTATTTATATCCAATTGGATGCAATTCTTTCGAATCAAATAGACAAAAAAAGTATTCCTTCAGTATGATTCTTCTTGTGAGTTTATTGAGAATATATTTGTCAAAACAAGCCTATTTACCTATATGTATATATATATATATATATATATATATATATATATATATATATATATATATATATATATATATATATATATATATATATATGTATATATATGGATTTAGTCCCAATTTCTCCAATTTTTCCACAAAATCAAAGACTTTTTTCAAAACACTTTGACCAATGAAATACTTTGTTTTCAGTAAATAAAAAAAGATCAGTATCATTGGCCGGCTTGACACCTTCTACAGTCTATGAAAAGGTGTCTCTTTGGCATAAGTACCTCTATCCACCCAAAAACACTTTACCCCCTTTTTACTACCTCTGCTTGGTTTTGTGAATAAAGATCTTCAAAGCAAGAAAAAGTTTTATTCTTCTTCTCAGTGATGGATTAATTCCTTTTAAGGTTTAATTTATCAACTTCACTTTCTTCAATGCATACACCTTTCATTATTTATATTTCTCTTCTGAAAACACAGTTTTTCTTCAATTTTGTACTTAGAATAGCTGTAGGTTGACAATAGGGACAATTTTTTCTTACAAATGCATGATAGTAAGTGAAAGTTTTATATATTCGACAAAGATATAGGCCAAAAAATATCATTTGTGTACACACACATATATAATATATATATATAATAATAATAATAACTCGCATATTTGGCCGCCTACGGCGCCCATATGTTCATATTACATAAGTTTCTTAAAATTTGTATCAAGGATTTTGTGGAGATAAAATAGGTTTTCTAAATGTCAAATGAGTTACAATAATTTTCTATTTTGTACAAACATTCCTCATAAAAAGTTTGACTTTTTGCAAAGAATATGTTTTAAGTGACATAAGATGCTTTTTTTTCTTTTTTCCTCTCTTTACCTTGAAAAGTAGGTAGTAAAATCAGAAAAGGGGATTTTTCTGGTTATTTCTGGTTCCATCACTTTGCAAATAGTTTTATTAGGTCTGCCTTGACCCAAGGATTCCATAGGTACCTTCAAAGTTCACAAATTTGACCATATATGTGGGAGGACATAGCGTGCGGACATACAGACGGACGGACAAGATTGGTGAATTATTATATAGATAAAGTCCTCAATCAGGGAGGAAAAAATCACTTGAAGAGTTATTTGATGTTTATAAGCTTATTATGGCTGTTTCACTTGGTGTGAAGCAAGGTACAATAACACCTGTGTTAGCGGCCACCTTTCACGCTGGGCAGCCAAACTAATTTTCACCCTGAAGCTGGCTATTATGTAACAAAATATTGCCTTACTTCCTCAATTAATAATTACAATTATAAAGCAATTACTAAGTATTCAGGTCTTTTCGTGTTTATTTCGCACCTTTATGTAATATAGTGACTAACCAGTGACTACACGGCCGTAGATGCTGGATGAAAGGACCTCAAATTCTACAGAAATTTATTTGAATACAAATATGTTGACAAGGACATCACTATATCATCAAGAGTAATCTAGCTAATACACCAATGAGAGTACCAAAGCTTTGACACAAGCCCAAAAGTCTTATCCTCTCAGTTACCAGACTGCTGGTTTGGCATACACCTGTTAAATATCGATCAAGCGTTTTTATCACTCCAATTAAAGATTTGCCTACAAATACAGCATTTCAAACTATTGGAGTGAATGCACGTTCTATCGATGTCGTTGACGATTTTGCCGAACGTAAAGTCCAACAGGCGATAGGTTTTATGATAGTAGCCAGGAATGAAGAACACCATCAGAATTTACATCATATAACGACAAAATCTTTCCTGCAACATAAATAAGCGAACAAGAATAAATAAGTCAGTAAAAATATATATATAATATATATGATATATAAGAATATAATATTATATTATATATTTATTTGAATATAATTATACTTAATTTCGCTCTTCTATTGCCCTTTATTTTACATAGTTTTAGAATTCCAAAAAATGGTGTTAATTAATTAGCATATATATTAAAGAGTTCATTAAAAGCAAGTAGTTTTAGGAATGAACAGAGTTTTTTATATTTAACAATGTTAACTAATTTAACACAAATATTCTAAATAATTGGATGATTATGGGTCCTCTAAATCACATCACATCACGTACAATATCTTAGCATAACTGATCACACTTTTATGCCTACCAACAACTCGATTCTCGATCAAAGGAACATTTTGATGCGCCCTAATATATATACAATATAAAATAGTTTTTTACGCAAGTACATATATATTCTCCTATATTGTTCATTTTAGATAATATATATATATTATTCGTATATTACAGTTGTCTAAGAGAAAACTAATTATATGTTATATTTATTTCCTAATGAATGAAATTAATAAAATAATAAATTATGACTATAATTTTCTGCATTTTAGGTTAAAATATGCTTTCTACATATAAAGAAATAGAAGAAAACTTTTCCAAGCATGGAAATTATGTAAACAAATAAATATCGCAAAGTAATAAAATATATATTGTAGAAACTCCTAGAACTCAACACATAGTTATATACAATTATTATGATTCTTCTTTCTTCCTTGTATTTAATAGTCTTACAACTTGGATACATATTCTAAAAAAATGACTTAGGACTTATGTATTCGAACTATTATATCAGAAAACAGATGTGAAAATAAGATTAGTTTTTTATGGAACGGAAAATAAATGTAAATCTTGCGATTTAATGGTCCTTATCATTTGATTTAGTAATCGTATCGTGTTCAGTATAGTTGTTTATGCTCCATAATATTCGGTTAAGCTAACATGATGAAGAACATAGAGTGCAAGGGGCGTCATGTTTTAATATAATTATTTTAATGTCTACAATTTTTGGACGGACAAACAACAAAGACGCTACAGAGATGGTGAGACACAAGGCTACTATATACATATGCCACTATAACGATATAGTAAATAATGACATATATAATATCTACATATATAATATGATACGTCACGTACTAAGTACAATGGCTATTTGAAAGCTATAGGAAATACTGTATATTGTGCCGGGAGGGGCGGCTCAGAGATGGCAGGTTTAACAACATTCCCATAGTGATTGTGAAGAACTTTGGAATGACTTGACGAACAGGTTGGATCTGGATGATTGCAACGTATCATTTGCAAAAGGGAAGGACCGCAATGACACCCACGACAACGCAATTGTCGACCAGGTTCAAGCTCTCATTATCGAGGAGTTTGTTGAAGCGATTGTATAACAATATTGATAAACGTTAAATAAACATCCTTTGAAAGATTGAAAAGCCTATCTTTATGTATACCAGAGATATATATGGAGTTGAAAGCTACAAAAAAGACCACACAATAGCATTTACAACCTGTAGAAGGATACACATAAAAAAGAAAAATAATCCGTACTGAAAGATATACATAATTAAGGGAATAATAACTAATTCAGTAAGGTGAAGGCTGAACGAACGAGATGCACTTTTGCACTTGAACACAATTATCTTCCCGTCTGTTTACATTCCAGGAGCTTCAGTCATAGTACATAAGAAAAACTCTTCCAGAAACGTGACGTCACCATACTGTATTATTTTGGTATTATATACTTTTTGTTATGGTAACACCTCTATATAGTCACCTCGGTGTGACTACACATATTTTTTGATAGTTAGAGCGATGATGCATATTATTGTTTAGTAGTAAGAAAAGAACTGATGACGTTGCTTATTTTTATTCAGATCATTGTATTTTCAAATACTCATTCAAATTATGATGTTCATTTGTATTATTTTTCTAAAAAACAAGGGGATTACTACTGCAATGACGTCAGCGAACCTCGGTCGACTTCAAAGGAGGATACGTACTATTCATTGTAGATTATTACTTTCCGCACACATCAAATATATATTGGTATCTCGACATAAATCAAGGATAAGATGGATTCTTATGCCCTGGAAACCCCGTAACGAAGAAATACTTCTAGGGGACCTTATTAAAGGTCTTAGGGATGTCTGGCAGCTGAGAAAAGATGGGCCCAGTAAAATTAACAGATTCTTCTTCTTTTATTATACAACTATGAAGCAATATCATCACGCTCTTTATAAATAAGTGTCACTCACACTTTAGTTTCTTTGTTTGTTTTTTCCTTACGTATATCCAAGCTTATAACAATATTGAAGGCAATAATTGAAGGTACGTCATTCAGCACCCATATATGTATCTATGGCAATCTGTATTCTCTATGATGCAGATGAACTTTGTCCTATTGTTTAATTTTACTGATTTACAAACATTCATGTGATGTTAAATATATTCGTCGTTATATTTTCTTTATATAAATTAGGATATTTAAAACATTTAAAGCAAAAAGCCTTTTTAGTGGTTGCCAAGAAAAAAAGTGATTCATTTTCCTACAATAGTTGAAGTACGTTATTTTATAATAAATGTACTTGTGTAGTCAATATAACATTAAAGTAAGGACATAAACTAATATAAATTATGTTCGAGCAATTGAACACTTCATGCGCACACTAAATAATTGAAACTAGGGTACTTAAAGTATTTATAGTTACATCTAATTTATTTTTGTTCAAGGCCAGAAAAAAACAAGTTTACTTTTGATTGCTTTTTAGATAGAAAAGTAAAAAGAAATCATTTTTAAGACCGTTTATAAGTTGTGATTATATAACGTGGAACAATATAGAAAGTATCTAAAATTTATGTATGGATATTGATCTCTCTCTCTCAATATCCAAAAACCATATAATAAACACAAATATTATGATAAAGAACAATAATAATAATGTACACTCTCATTGAATTGCGACTTTTTTTTGCCTGAGAAATACATTTGATGGTAAAGTATAAAGATAAAATATCTCATATATTACAGAAAATGAATAAACTTCTCACCCTGTCGTCGTTTGAATGGTATATACAATGTGGCAGTACATTGCTTTTGCAACAACGCAATTCTACGAAAAATGACTCTTTCTCTCTTTCTTATTTGAAAGAAAAAGTTTTATAGTGGAAATGTTGTGTCCATGTGCAACTGAACTTAATCTACATATTCACTGAAGCTATAATCAGCACGTATAGTTTCACTTTTGTTTGTTTGTATTTAATTAATTTACAAGGGAAGGGAAGAGTTCTTGCACGCAAAATAATTTCCTTCATGCAGACAATGCAGTATGAAATACAAGTTGTTTAAAATGCTGCTATGACTATTGATAGGGGTAGTGAAGGAAACATTTCGTTAAGGAATCATTTACAGCCCATTTAAAGGCTGATGCCTACTATTTTCTTTTTCCAAGTAGCTTTCCGATGCATTTAGAAAGAAAAATATGAAAATCATATTTTCCTCTCACAATGGTGAACATGGTTGATCATCAGAGACTGACTTTCTCCATGGTATGTTGTTTCACCTGTTCTCTGGCAGCCACAATTTGTGCCATATAGTACTTACACCTATACTACTACTCCCCAAGGGTGTCAAGACTGTTTTTGATGGATCTACTCAAGAGCTTATTCATGACTGAGTCCTGTCTGACTCAATAGGAAACCCTAATGAATGTAGAAAGCTGTCTTTTTAGTCCACCATTTAATACTCAAGGTATTTAGCTAAAAGACTTATTACTGTGAGGCTTCATAGAGTAAAAAGATATAGAGAGCTTATTCCTTTATTAGTGTGTCCAATATAAACAAAATAATATGTACTACGCCATCGTAAGCTGATCATAGAAATATAATCCATCTTTATGATCAGCTTATGACGACGTAATATATATTACTTTGTTTATAGTGGACACGCAGAATACAGCTGAATAATGTTTCTCTACTATTGAAGGGAATTAGCTCTTTATATATCTATGTGAGGCTCATCCAGGTCATCTTTTTCCTTTAGAATGCCGGTTTATCGCTCACGAAAAACCTTAAGTAATCACTGTCACTGGAAATAATTTCCATTTCAAAGACTAAATTATTTCACCAGTTTCTATACATCATGAAAGTGTTCTTCAAGTTTATCCCCCCCCCCCCCCCAACTTATTCGGTGGTTAGCTCCAGCTGCATTTTTGTATGTGGCCACGGGGTATGTCCTCCGTTTTCCTTGACAGCCTTTATGCCATGCTTCACATCATTTTTATGCTAGAGTTGTTGTTTTCTAAACTGAGCGAAATGCGTCACATAGATCATTAACATCCTTTTTTCTGTGAGGAAAGAAATGATGACAAAATTACAGGGCTTAAGCATTGCGTGTTTCTTGCGGGTTGAGGGCATGAGATTCCCAAGAGACTGTGAAGACTTACTCCATTCCATTCTTTCCCTCTATCTCTTATTTTTATAAATGAGAGACTCTTAACAAACATACACAAAACAAAAAAAACTTACTCATATGTTTGTGTATACTATGTGTGTACTGACTAACTAACTAACTAATGGATTAAAAAATAAGAGCCGCAAATAAACACTGGGCTATGTTCTTAAAACAACCATAATAAATTGAGCATTAACAGCAAAAAAAAACACTGCTCTTCTGGAGTCCATGCATATATAAAATTATGATGAAATGAAATTATTTACTTTAAGCATGGCTCTTAGTTTTTGGTTAAGTATATTTTTATAGAGTTAAATAAAAACTGATGTTGTGGCTTTAAAAATAAAGTTTAATGATCCTTTTAAAATCTTTTTGTACTTGAATTAAAACAAAAAACTTAAAATATGGACACTCATAGGATTAATAAAAGAGCTAACAAATGAAAAACCTTTTATTAGTACTGTTATATTGCATTTTGATGTCTCCAACAAACAAATATACTCGAATGTTATTTTATACTACTTAAGTAATCATATCTCACCCATATGTGCAAATGGCTTATGATATACATTCTTCTTACAACTATTCATAAAATTAAAGTACTTCTTTGACGAAAAATATATTGTTTTTAAATATGAAACACATCTTGAACCAACGGCGATCCATTCACACAATCATAAGCTGTTCTAATTGATTTTTACCATATAAAAAACCTCTTATACTTTTTATGTAATTAATAATACTAATATTATTTGCTCTAAAAATATATTGAAAACTTTAATTATCAACATTAAACCTATATTAAAAAACTAATTATCTTTTGTCATTTTATAAGCCAAGTTGTTTTAAATACCACTAAATAAATCAACATATTTTATTATATTGTATTAACAAAACCATCGAAACCAACTTTCCTGCCACATTCTCTCTAATCTCTAAATGTATTATATTTTGCTCATATTATGGTAAGTATGTCATATTGCTAATTCAGTTAACAATGTTTGTGTAATATATCATTCACACAATATAGTCAGGTTTAACCATTATGTTATTATTTTGTTTTTATGATTTGGATAGAAGTAAAAATCTAATCAAAAATATGTACTTATGTAAATTATAATTCAAAGCTATGTTTATTTTAATTTATTTAATTATGTTATTAGGTAAGATACGAAGGCAGTTTCTAAAACCAAATAGTAGAATTGAATATGTAAGTTCTTATTGGTTAATTAGGTATAATTAGTTAATAAATAAAAAAGTGTAAATATATATATATATATATATATAGAGAGAGAGAGAGAGAGTTTTCATAAATACTTTAAAAAAATAATGATCGCTAAAGAAGGTACCAAAAATCATATATTGTTGGACTTAGCGTTTGGTTTATTTTGTAAGAGTTCCGCTAAATCAGTTTTTACACTCTACATTTGTTGTATCGGATATCAATTAAATAAGACTATTTTAATATAAACTAATGAATAATGGTCACTCAATAAAACTTTATAATTGGCAGAAATAAAGTTATATTAACTTTGACGATTTATTTAAATAATGTGATAGAAAAATTATTCAAATAACCTATTTTTCATTCCTTTATTCATAAAAATTTTTTTCAATGCATATTCCTATATATAACCATGCTCTTAAAAAGTTTTTTCACACTGTAAAAATATATATATTTATCACTACCATTTTGGATGACACAACTGCTTGATCATTCAGATGCTTTAGATCTCTCTACCCCACTAAAAAAATGAACATCTAGGATTATTTATGCCTTACATATATTATTCAACAACAACTTTTGTCAGGCATATAAAAAGTTTATGAGACATTATCATGCCTGTCGTCTTTGTCTTCTCCCTCAAAAATTGCTTTGTAAATATATAAAATGTGTAATTCTACATTCGTATTCGAGTAGAAAGGATCTTGAATACACTCTATATATATGATAGTTGTCTTTTTGTATATTTCTTATTTATTTAGCTTTCCAATTTAATCTACTGGTTCCTTTTTTGGATAGTATCCATATGAGCACAAGAATTAATTATAAAATATATTTCAAATCTTTTGTAACTATATGTTGAAATATAAATAAAAATGAAAACACACAAGTCATCTTACATGAAATGTGTGTATTTATATATAAAAATGGATGATCCATTTAGTTCAGAATTATTACACAATAAAGTTATATCACATCAACAAACTAATAAAAGATCAACATAGAAAAAACCCTGCATGAAAAATTACTCAAACGCTAGACCAAAAGTCCCTTTTTTAATTTATTCCACAGTTCTTAAAAAAATATACAGGCATATATAAAGTGATGTTAATTCCTACTAGAGGCATATATACACTCAGAGAGTGCAAACCTCCGCCGTCACGGGGTCCTTATGAGCCTTCCGAGGCGGATTTTTCAAGACTGGGGCGGCGTAGAGAGACGGGGGAGGGTTCCCCTCGACGGAAATTCCGAGAGGAAGACGCTCCCGGCACCCCGATTTCACATCTATTGGCAGAGTAGGCTAACTTGAAATATTTATTCGTATTTAGCTCAATTTGTTTCTTAAAGAAGTACTCAGAGATACCAAAATTTAATCACTTGTTTCTTTTGGCATTTCCAACAACTCCACAACGTTTCATCCGAATCCGTTCTGTACTTTTTGAGTTATCCTGCTGACAAACAAACCAACAAACCAGCAAACTAACAATCCAACAAACCAACGCCAGTGAAAACAATACCTCCTTCGGCGGAGGTAAAAACATTTCAGTTTAAAATTAAAAAGTTCTTCTATGAAAAATCAAACGTTTAAAAAAAATCTTTACAGTTTTCTATATAGTTTCTGTTCATTTTTTTCTTCACAAAGATAGATAGCTCTCTCCCATGCTCTCCAGATAACTTCCATTACACTGCAATCTGCCCCTAATATCAAAAGAAATAAACAAATATCCACTCAACCAAATCGTTTCATTTCCGGTTTATACTCAGTAAAGCTCAAATAATATTCGGTAAAGATTGTGGCTGCTATCTGTTACATATTGGATACGTATATACATGGTGCCTTCTTTATGGTTCCATGACTTTGCATCCATTTGTGTATAAATACTCATTGGTGCATTAAAGTGAGTGCATCAAACCTAACACCTTATCAATGAGGTTAAAAAAATGCCCTTTCTTTCTCGGGGATTGAAAAAGCTATGGTACTTTTATTCTTTGGGTAGGATATGGAGTAGGCTGGTGAGTGTTTGATAGTTTTATTGATGGAGTTTGATGACGATGAAATATCTTCATTTTTTTTCAATATTTACTATCGGTTATTATTAAAATTATTGATTTTACTCAACTATTTCTTGTTCCCATTTGTTTTTCCTACCTAATGATTAGCCGATATTTAAATTTAATAATATAAAATAATTTCTTTAATTGTACTTCTTTTTTATCAACATTCTTGTATCCAATTAACAAATTCTTTTTTTTATATTCTCAAATGATTTTAAAGTCATTATGCTATTTGATTTTTTTTTCTATATGGTTCGATAGAATTGCATCCAACAGAATATAAATAAGCATTATAATTGATATATCCAGGTTAGTGTAACTGTTTTATTTTTGATTGTTTTATAACATATATTAAGTTAATTATCAACAAATACTAAATTGGTGGACATTTAAAAACAGAATGTTTTATTTAAAAAAAATTAAGTGTTTATATATTTTCTAAATAGTCGATTTTTGATTAAGGCATGTTTTTTGTATAGTGATTTATTTTTCTTATGTCCTACAAAACAGATTTGCTTCTCTGTTAAATTATAACATTGCTTAGTTATAAGTTTCATCTATATTTTTTTCCAGAATAATGTTATATTTCTTTTGATAAGAGAATATACAATTACCACTTGGTAACTGCTGTTAGTGTTACCTGGATAGAAAGAGAAGGGAGAGAGTATTTTGCCTCACTTCTCTCCCTTCTCTTTCTCTTTCTATCCAGGTAACACTAACAGCAGTTACCAAGTGGTAATTGTATATTCTCATATCAAAGATCATTTTTTGGAGAGTAAATTGCAAAAATGTATTTGCTTATTTCTCTTAAAGTATAGCGATTTTTAGAACACCAAACATACCAAATGAAAGCTTGGTACACCAGCTTTAATATTTTGGTATACTAAATCATGTCAGTTTAATAAGTAGAGAGTTATATGTACATTAAAAAAAGCATATCTCGCGTACAAAATGACGCATATAATGGATTATAAATGCATCAGAGACAAAGTAAAATTTTGAGAGGATACCTTGACGCAAATCTAAGAAACACATTATTTTTTATTTTTTTCCTAATCGATTTCTTATAGGTCAATACATGCTCTGAATCATATGATGTAAACTCAGATTGTACTGAATTCTGAATTGATAGAATGCAACCAAGGTCATTTTTGGATTAATCATCTAAAGGTTTACTAAGCTTAAAAGTACTATTTTACTCTGAAGCGAACAAATCATCTTCTACAGGCGAGTGAAGTTAATTGATACAAAAAATCTATGAAATATGCTAACATTACACACTCCATTTTTTCTTTGTTTTTACTGAAAACTTTTTTATTAAAAAACATCAAACATACGTCTGGTAGTAAATTAGATTTCCTTCAAACTAATCATTATTGTTGAAGTCTGTAACGTCCACCACTTTCAAGAAATTTGCGGAAAACAATATTTTTACTAAATTTTTAAAACTTTGACCTCGTTGCGCGACCTCGTAATGTTGACCGATTTTGTTCAAACTTTGTATGTCGTCTTCTTTTATCATTAAGAAACAGAAAATCCACAATGTTACTAACATTTCAAACATTTAAAAAAATAGAACAGCCCTAATATGTATATGTATATATAAATATATATATATATAAATATATATATATATTATAGAGATTTTTATTTCACGTTTTTCGGATTTGAGAGTCAGGCTCCTCCTAGGATATTACTTTCGTGCATAGATATTTTTTTTATGAACTATGATTATTTTATCTCATTGCTAAAAAATCGAATGAAAATATGGAAATATACATAATACTATCAACAATTAAATGTAATTTTTTTACAGATAATAAAAATAAAAAGGAACTTTAAAGATCTGGTTAATAAAATAGTGGCAGCTTGATCTTCTCGATCCACATGAAGGGGAAATAGTGTGTTTATGTTCATATATTTTCTTGTTATCGTATGACGCATTGGAGATTGAACGAATAGTTTCCATATGTCTTCCGACGAGGCGATGGAGACCCACAGGAAGTCCAGTTCCGTCTGTTCTTGAGGCATAGAGGACCCTTTGAACTGTGGATACCAGATGCTCTATCTCATATGCTTCCTGAGATAATTTTTACTTATTACTAATTCAAGATTTATTATAACAATGAATTTTTAAAAGTTTATAATTGAATAAGACTTTTCTGGAATGAGTATACAAATTACAAAAAAAAATCGTTCAATTATCAAATATTTAATCATATAATTATAAATTCCTATATTTAAGTGTTTTTATTCCTTTTAAATGCATGCATGTTTGTACTAGAAAAATTGAAAGCAAATAATTAGCTGTCTAAACATTACAAGTAATTTATGTGTAGAAGTTTTTTAATAAAGCTAAATGCCAATATAATGGCGAAAATAAATTACATTTCATTTCACCTGGGGACTGAAAAATCATTTTATTAGTATTTCTTCAATAATTCAATTGAAATGTCTATAAAATAGTTTAAATTAAACAGTTTAATTATATAAAGGTTTATAATAGATGGAGTATTATCTAGAGGCATATATACACTCAGAGAGTGCCAACCTCCGCCGTCACGGGGTCCTTATGAGCCTTCCGAGACGGATTTTTCACGACTGGGGAGGCGTAGAGGGACGGGGGAGGGTTCCCCTAGACGGAAATTCCGAGAGGAAGACGCTCCCGGCACCCAATTTCATATCACAGCGACATCTATTGGCAGAGTAGGCTAACTTGAAAAATTTAGTAGTATTTAGCTCATTTGGCGCCTTAATTCTGCACTCAGAGATACCAAAATTTAATCACTTCTGGCTTTTGGCATTTCCAACAACTCCACAAAATTTCATCCAAATCCGTTCAGTTCTTTGTGAGTTATCCTGCTGACAAACCAACAAACCAACAAACTAACAAACCAACAAACGCCAGTGAAAACAATACCTCCTTCGGCGGAGGTAATAATACTTGTAGAACTTGAAACTTAAGACACACAGTTTGATTTGTGCGATTATAGTATCCCATAAAACCTTTTATATATAGGTATATATATTTATAAACTGTTGAAAAATGTCTATTTTGTAGTATTAACTTTGGATATTTTGAAACAAATAACACCAGAGAGATTTTACGGTGATTATTAGATATATTTGATATAATATTTTCTTAAAGTGTGTTTTTGCCTTTAAAAAGACTGTAATACATTTTTTATATGAAAAAACACCAACTCTTGTATTGCTTTGAATCATTCCCAAATTGTTTTTATTATATCTATTGAATCAAGGTAACACCTTAATAAATGTTCAGGGACACACTTATATCAAATAGTATTTTTGAGCTATCATTCTGGAAAAAACATTCATGGTCAGCTTTTATAAATAATACAAAAATATGTATTTGAAATATCAATCTGTTTTTTCAAGAATTAAAAGTGACATAACTTTTTTCTTAAATATGAGAAGCAGATTTGCAATTTAAAATGGTAAAAATGAATGGTCTTAAATATTTGTATTTTACACGAGCACTGTCTGTGAAGGTAACGGGAGAGGGATTAAGATATAAGGGGCAGTTCCGATTTCTTACTTGTAAATCAATATTCAAGAGACATTGAAGAACTGTAAAATTCAAAGAGAGCAAACAGACTTTGCAGAATAATATTTAATTCCTGTGATTATGAATTCATACATATTTTTTTCGGTTAAAACATTATCTTCGATGATCTGCGACAATTTTATACAGTGCAAAAATAAAACACACTAAAATTATATACAGAAAACCAATTAAAACCTCAGGGCAGTTACGAAAATACATAAATGAACATTCAAATTGATATTAATAAAAGTGTAATAATTTTAGTAACTAAGTGTTAATTTTAGCATAAAACATCTTTATTTCTTGAGTCTTTTGAAGTTCCAAATGCTTGCTTATATTTTTTGAAACTATAATGAGAAGACACGATTATACTGAAGTTATAATAAATGAAACATCCTTCTTCTCCCTTTTCCATTTTTGGGTTTATGTCTTTTGTAATGAATAATATATTTTTGTGTAATTACTCTACCATAATCTCAAAAAAGATTATCTCTTATTTGTAAGATGTCTATATATGCATAAGCCCTGCTACAAGATCCATATACCTCCTCCATTGAAATAACTTTTTCGCATATTCATTAGAAAGTAGAAGTAGGCCCATTTCCCATTAGCACAATGTTTATTAAAATAAAAAGAAGAATATCCTTTCATTATGTACCTGAATAAAGAACATTTGTATGTATGTATGTCAGTTAGCTCATAGTTGCACTCAATCCTTAAAATGATTATTACCTCCGCCGAAGGAGGTATTGTTTTCACTGGCGTTGGTTTGTTGGTTTGTTAGTTGGTTTGTCAGCAGGATAACTCAAAAGTACCGAACGGATTCGGATAAACTTTGTTGTAGTTGTTAGAAGTGCCAAAAGGAACAAGTGATTAAATTTTGGCATTTCTGAGTGCAGAATAAGGCGCCAAATGAGCTAAATACTACTAAATTTTTCAAGTTAGCCTACTCTGCCAATAGATGTCGCTGTGCTGTGAAATTGGGTGGTCTCTCTACGCCTCCCCAGTCGTGAAAAATCCGCCTCGGAAGGCTCATGACGGCGGAGGTTTGCACTCTCTGAGTGTATATATGCCTCTAGTTAATTATTATTATCTCACACTTCTTGAATTAATTAATTTGAGGATAAATATTAAAAGTGAGTGACAAAGAACCCTAAAACAAGAAAAAAAAAGATTTCCATCAAAACTTAAGATGGATGCGTAAATTAATTATAATTAAAAAAACTTGGTATTTTTAACTGAATTTGTATAGAACCCGCTTGAAATTGAGAAAAAAAATATGTTACTGAAACAACGATTTTATATTTTTGCAGCAAGGGTTTTATACATATATTTTACAATTAGGGATGGACATATTTTAAAAATAACATAATATTATTAATTTAAAGTTTTCTAAAAAAAGCAAAAATAAGGCAATATCTAAAAGATAAAATAATTATTTAAAAGAATAAAACGAGAAATATTTTATAAAGCATTTGAACATATAAGTATTTTTAAAGCTTTACATCATTCTATTTTTTTTGGTTAGGGTATTTATATATTAGCTACAAATCTGTACAGTGTAAAAAAATAACAATACACTATAAAGTAGAAAATTGAAAAAAACACAGTCTGAAGACAGTTACGTTAAAAGCAAACATTAATGAACGTGCAATTCTATCGAACTATTAATGCACAAAAAAGATAGGGTTCAATTAGTGCATTGAAGTGCACAGATTAAATATAAATGCTCAATCATTACAGGAATTAGTTTGCCTTAAAAATCATAAAATACAATTATAAAAAGTAGGTAAAATTGCGTAAAAAATACACAAATAAACATTAGAGTTAAAATTATTTTTTGGCCTATATGGTTCGACAGAATTGCATCCAACTGGTATAAATAAGAATTATAGCGTTAAGATTATTCTATCCAACCTAGGATCTTACTAATGAGGTAGACCAAAATGGCCATCCCCTCTCGGGATTCGAAACTGCGACCCCAACCTTAAGTGTTGAACATGCCTTAATGCACACGGCTATCACGCTCCCCTATTTTCAACCTGTTGGATGAAATTATATCGAACCATTTAGGCACAAAAGAAAAGGAAAAGAAAGAAAGGAAAAAAATACTATAAGATGAAATACAGCAAATCTTATAACTTATCTATATGAGTTAAAAGATCTTTTTTACAATATTCATTGTTCCTTTGTCATATAAAAAGGGTTACTACATATATATCAATATCTATGATATCTCTGTTGATAAATATATTTGACCTTGTGGTAAAAGACAAACGTTTAAAAATGATCAATAAGATTCAATGTTCATAAATATAAATAAAGGAAATTATTGAGATGATGTTAAGATAATAATCTTATAAATTGGATCGGCCTTGAACACTTGTGCATTCCTTTTTTTTTGCCTCATTTTCCCAAGTAAGTCACAAACACTTAGGAAAATCATTATTTTCTTTTCAGAGGCACCTGTTTATCGAATGAGTTTTTGTGTCTTAAACAAAATATACACAATGTATGGCTTAAAAAGACTTTTGACGAAAAAAATTATTATTCTTTATTAAAAATATGTGCCTTTTTATAATTCCAAGGTATTTTTTATTTTGATTACAAATATATATATATATATAATATATATATATATATATATATATATATATACACAATATTTGTACATTAGGACAGAATATATATATATATATATACAGGGCTGTGCAGGTAAATTTGGAATAAGTTCACAGCCATCCAGATTAATAAGGAGGAGATCTGCATGGGTGAAATTAGCTGTGAGAGGTTGTGTGAATACTTGTTGTGAAATTTAAGATCGAAAACAAAAACAATTGTTTGCCATCACGATGGAGCAGGAGAAGAGGTCTGCCGTTATTGAGCTGCACCGCGCAGGCCGCTCGGCCCAGGAGATTATCAGCCTCCTGAAGTACCCCTCTAGCACTGTTTATACCATCATCAACAGGTACAAGGCCACGGGGATGTCCAGCAGGTCCAAACACAGCCCCAAAAGTGACAGGAAGAGGAACCCCAGGTTCTTGGCTGGCCTGAGGAAGTCCATCAATGCCTTCCCAACCAAGTCCATGTCTGCCCTGGCCAAGGACCGCTCTGTGCATCGCAGCACCATATTCAGGGCCATAAAACATGACCTGGGATATAAGAGCTACGTCATGAAGGTCAGGCACCTGCTGACAGACAAGATGAAGGCCACCAGGGAGGCCAGGTGCAGGAAAATTCTGAGCTCTCTGAAGAACACTGGTGGGCACCTGAGGTTCTTCTGTGATGAGAAGATTTTCACTTTGGACAAAAAGAGGAACAGGCAGAATGACAGGTGGATCTGTAGGGAGGCTTCTGAGGTCCCCATGGTCTTCAGGACAAAGAACCCGGCTGCAGTGATGGTCCTGGGGTCATCAGCAGTGAGGGCCACGTCATGCCGCAACACTTCTTTGAGCCCAAGCAAAAGGTCAACCAGGAGGTGTACTTGGAGGTCCTCAGTAACGTGGTCAAGCCTTGGATAGACACTGTGGCCTCTGGGAGGAAGTACACCTTTCAGCAGGACTCTGCCCCCGCCCACAAGGCCAAGACTGTGCAGGCATGGCTCAAGGAAAACTTGCCTCACTTCTGGGATCCTCAGACCTGGCCCTCCAACTCCCCAGATCTCAACCCTTGTGACTACTACCTGTAGGGGAAGTTGGAGGGGGAGGCCTGTGCGACCCACCACAACTCTGTGGAGGCCCTTAAGTCGTCCATCACGTCTGTGGCCATGTCCTTGGAGGCTGCGGAGGTGTCCAGGTTAGTGAGGGCATTCAGGTCCCGTGTGGAGACTGTGGTGGAAGCTGGAGGAGGACACATTGAATAAAAGTTGCCATAATTGTCTAATGTGTATTTTTTGTTTAATAAATATTTCTCTAGAACCTCTCCTTATTGATCCTGGAGGCCATAAACTTGTTCCAAATTTACCTGCACGGGGCTGTATATATATATATATATATATATATATATATATATATATATATATATGTATTATATATATAATGTACAAATATTATTGCAAATTGATTTTATAAAAGTAAATACTTTTCAGACATTTATATGAAAAAGTATTTTTGATCGACATAAAAGCAAACAAAAGGAACAAATAAATATTTTCATTTATTATTTATTAATTATTGAATGCATCACATCTTGAAATATTTTCAACATATGCCAAATTTATTGTGTAAAATATATAGATAGATATTATAATACAATATATACAAATATGCATATATTTTCAGCAGAGTTCTTATCAATGTTTTTTTGTTAGGTATATTTTGTATATTTAGGGAATCTGAAACGGGGTTTCTTATAATAACTGCTGAGACTAAAATAATAGATAAAATAATCCCCAATTATCGATTCTATATAGATAGACAACTAAAAACATCTAGTAACTCAAACTTTATCAAACCTTTTAAGAAAGGCATATTGTAATTCAATTAATTGGATGACTCAGCAAATGTACATGATTACTAATTGGAAAATTAAAACTTTACAAGGAAAATATTTATCTTTTAGAATGAAAAATATTTCTGTAACACAAAAAGTATTTGCTATAACTAAATCAAGCTGTATATAGGTTATTATGACTACTGAGACTAGAATAAGTGAGATCCCAAAAATTAATCTTGATTTTTGAAGGAGTATATACAAATAAAAATATTCGAACATTATCTATGTTTGTAACAAAGATTATTGTATTATATTTATTACAGAGACTAAGCATATTTGAATGTTTAGAAGCAATAAATAAAACTAAAAATTGTAAAAGAAATAAGTATTTTTTTGGAGCATGATACCTTTTGGGGGGAAAATAAAGGTTATTGTAATTTTTTACATGAGAATATACAATTTTACAAAAATAAGCGGGGTTTATGAAACTCATAACCATGCAAATACGTATTTTCAAATGGTTGGGCCACCGCAGTCCAGTTCAAATACACTTTCCCCCTCACAAATACTTTTTTCCATATGAAAGAACACAGTAAATGGTAGGTATTCCCAAGGCTCATACATTTGTTTATGAATGTGCAAAGTATTAAAGTTTCTGGAA
Source organism: Caligus rogercresseyi (assembly GCA_013387185.1). Lineage (NCBI taxonomy): Eukaryota > Metazoa > Arthropoda > Copepoda > Siphonostomatoida > Caligidae > Caligus > Caligus rogercresseyi. The sequence continues at coordinate 26,639,478 of CP045897.1, forward strand.
TACTGTCAAAACTTGTGCGGTTTTGTATGCCGAATATATATATGGAGGCAAATGTAGGTGTGTGGTGGGGAAGGATACATAAATAAAGAGTTTATACATATTTTTTGTATGCTGCAAAGAAGTAAATATGAGTTAAGTTCTTAAGTTTATTGTAGGAAAACAAAATAATTTACCTTTTTGCTTTTTAATTTGTGAAAGTAAAAGTTTGGAAGTCGTTGCTTATGTCGAGTTCATGATATGTAGTGAATGCATAATAAATCATGTGTTCATATTTTTTCACCGTTTAAATACTTGTTTTTACATACCTTAAAATGTGTGTTTTGAATTTGCATCATATACAAACGTACAACTACTTTTGAAAGTTGAAAACGAAGTAAAGAAATATATGTTGTTATTGTTGTTCAAAAAAAAAATAGCCTTAAAGTATCATCATCTAACGTAAATAGTTCTTTCATTTATAAGTCTGCTGATATGTATCTTGGGAAAGAAATGCGTATCTAGTTGTCAAATATTTTTACATAAAAAACTTGATCATCACCTTGATAAGTCCCACCCACATAGATATAAATATAAAGAGAGCTTATCCCTTCAATAGCAGAGAAACATCGTTTAGCTGTATTCTGTGTCCAATATAAACAACGAATATGTACTACGTCATCGTGAGCTCATCATAGAGATAGAAAGATTTGTTTAGACTGGACACAAAAACGTGTTCCTCTGAAGAATCCCTCTAAGTCTTTATATATCTATGGTCCAACCACATCGAAACTCAATCTGATATCAGCCGGTAAAAAAAAACTATCTAGAAGCGAATCTTATAAGGAAATAAATCAAATTAACATAAAAAGGGAATAAAAGTCTCTCTGAAAGTACTCTCCTCCAGGATTTTTTTCTTCTATTCATGCTCTCAGTCCATCTCCATCCTCGTTCGTGGACACGAAGAGAAAAGGTGGAAATATATCTTATCTTCTTCTTCAAATTAAAAAAACAATGAATGAGTATTAATAATGAATAATTAATGAATTTGTTTACTGACTAAATATTTATCAACCCAGTTATCTGCAGTATTCAGTATTCATTCCTTTATAATAAAAAATATGATACTCTGTCAAAAAAAAATGATATTATTTAATATATATATATTGCAATAAACGAATATAAAATTAGTTTGTTGAGCAAAAGTTGAAAATAAAATGATATTTTTCATATTCCTTTTCGTAAGTTATTGTATTAGGCATGACATTAACAATAAACAGCTTTTTAGAATATTTGTGTACATAATAGATATTGAAAAAGAAACAAATCTGCATATAAATTTCGAAGAAACTAAAATAGATGCTTATATAGATCTATTTATACCAACAGTTGTGCTGAGAATATATTTAATATTTGATAGTATATGAGATTCAATATGAGAAGCAAAATTAGATATATAATTTAGTTAACTGCTTATATTGTTGACAAACAATAATAAATGAATGATGATATGTTCATATATATTCGTTCAAAAACACATTAACTTATTGAAATTACGTTTTTAAATATTTTTCTTTGTGAAGTAAAGTTTTCTCGCATTCAATGGACCTAAGTATTTACTGTATATTGGCTCATTATGAACCATATAGGGCTTAAATAGGCTTTTAAAAATACGTCATTTGCAACCACAAATAATATATATGTTTATGATATATTTCCCATGTTTGCTTAGGTACTAGAAAAAATAAGGAATAATTTTTCCTTATTAAAAGTCACCTGTTATAACCATTTCGTTACTTGTCATAGCATCCAATAATTATGATCACACAACGAGAGTACGCACGTATTTTACTAATTACTGTATAAATATGTATAAAATTACTTTTCTCATCATTATAAATAATAAATAAGATCTTGTCTTTAATTGATCTAGGAGAGTGCATGAAGGATATTTTTTCTTCCAACTTGAAGGAATGTGTAATGGGTAAAGAGAGATTATGTTTCCTTCATTTTACTTTAATAGTATATATGGATAATAGACAACATAGTTAAATGCAAAAACGTGGGAGGGTCTTACAAGCCTCTTGAAAATAAAACTTATTAGCATGACATTCGGTGGGAAGGAGTATATTTGGAGCATATGGGGTGATGCTAACTCCTCCGGACTGGCTTGTGTCGACCTCGCCTACCTATCAGGAAGCATATGAGATAGAGCAATCTGGTATCCACGGTTCAAAGGGTCCTCTATGCATCAAGAACGGGCGGATCTGGACTCCCTGTGGGTCTCCATCGCCTCGTCGGAAGACATATAGAAGCTCTTCGTTCGGTCTCTAGTGCGTCAAACGACAACAATAGGGAGTACAAATGTAAACAATCTATTTTCCCTTAGTGTGGACTGAGAAGATCAAGCTGCCACTATTTTATAACCAGATCTTTTAAAAATTCCCTTTTATTTTTATTATTACTCTAATTTCTTGCCTTATGGGCGTATCCTTTATTGCTTTTATTATGTGTTTGAGAGTACAAAATTGATATAATGTACGTTGCAACGTACGGAATGTAAATACCCTAGAAGATGAAAAACAAAAATTATATTTTAAAAAACAAAAAAATTAGCATGACATTCATATATACTCATATATTGCCAATATTAATTTATCAAAATAATAAGTAAATAAAATATATGATAAAAAGTCTTATAAAGCGATACAAATAAATAAATATAGAATAAAATAATAGATTTTTAATTTTCTTAAAAAGCAATAGTGGAAGGGGTTGTAAACTACCAAGACGCAACTCATTAAATATGATATTGTTTTCTCGCACGGCAGTAGTGGGATAATTCTCCAAATAAAGTTTTGTGGATTTTTTAAAAGAAACTTGCAAGACGTTACAAAGAGGGTATTATGTAGGCTGTTGATATGGAAAACACATTCCGTCATTGTTGTCTTATTCAATATAGTCAAAGAGAATTAAATATCTATGTAGGTTAAAACTATTTGTCGTCAGGTTCTGTTATATGTATTTTAAAACTATTAAAATATTCTTCATTATTATTATTTTTATGGTAAAGTCTTACAAATTGAATAGTTAGTTTATCGGTACAAATACGCTTTCAAGGTCAACGGAATATTTAACTTCTTGAAGAATTTGCAAATGGGTGTTCCTGGAACTTATATTATTGAATTTATCTATTTCCTCTTTCAAAGAAGTAACAAACGCATTATGTATGATTTTTTTCGTATTTCTGATTAGACCTACTATAAAAGTTGGATTTTTAAATCGTCTAATAATTCCAACTCTTAATTTTTTTTACCTATATCGCTCGATAGAATTACATCCGACAGGATATAAATAACATTGTAGCATTAAAATTAGTCACTCGAACCTAGGATTTTATCAATGAGGTTAACCAAAATTGACCATCCCCTCTTGGGATTCGAACCTGCGCCCCAACATTGAGAGTTGAACACGCCTAACACGCACGGCTATTGCATTCTCTTCATATTAACATTATGTTTGCCATGGTTGTTAATTTTAAAATGGCTTTATCAAAGAGACAAGTTTGTATAGAGTGATTGAAGCTTTGTCAGCTCATAAGTATCTAAGAAAATCAAATTATTGAAGAACATTAACAAACTTATTATAAATTTAGTTATTAATATAAGTATAATTGTAAGACAATATTTTTTTAATAGCATATATATATGTGGGTGTCATAAACATGTTTCCTAGAGGATAATAAAAAACTAACTGAAAATAGTTTGGTTATATAACATGAGATTTAAAAAACCAGGAAAACATTTATGGACATAAATAATTAAAAATAATTAAAATATCTCTAATCTTATTCTAGAGTAAGCCTATGATTTTTTTGATTTTTGCGTAGTCAAGTATTTACTTCCTCCCCTGAAAAGCATAGTAACTGTTTCTGAAATGTGAATTTAGACATTCATCTAAAAATAAATAGTAATGGAATTAGCTTCAGAAAATCAATTTATATGCTATAAAAAAACTTTCTAGAAGTAACTAGGGGATACTGTGTTGAGTTAAGAGGGCTCAAAAAACTCTTGTTCAACCTGAAAAACAATAATAATGTTTGTGCTCCTACTAATTGGGTGTGATAATTTCTTTACCATCATCCATAGTAATGACATTCAAATTAAGTGTTTCCCTAATTAAGGAATTGCATAAACATTCTTAAAAAACACTTTGAGTGCTACCTTTTAAATGTATTCCAAAATACCATTAAACTTAATATCGGTTTATTGATTTTACAAACAAAATATATTGTTATCTGAAATGTTCTTCGCGTTTCCCAATACTAATAAATGGATATTTTTTGCAACTGAAGTCATTACGTATTAAAAAAAGTGTAAAATTGTTTTCTTTCTTTTTGGCCAGACAAAGAAGTTTTATTATCTCAGGCTTATATATATATATATATATTGTAGGTAAAATTAATTCGATACACTTGTGATTTAATAAACATTTTTGATTTACTCATTTTCTAAGCATACTCCAGCATATCACCTGTACATAGCTTGCTTCGTAAAAGCATATTTTATTACTATAAATTTCAATTAATTATTAATAGTTTACCTGTTTGGTGTCTATATACCTATCTTTTATTTTCATGGTAATTTTTATAATATACTTTACTACTTGAGTGTGATTACTTTCAGTACAAGTTTTTAAATAATAATAACTGTTTTATAAAATACAATATTTTTATACTCAATAAGAACCCAAATCCTGTATAGGTCCTTGTTTTAGTCTCTTTGACAAAAAGTTGACAATGATATAATTATGTATAACTTTTTATATATGTAAATGCCTTTTGGCTGAAATAAAAGTCATCCTTAAGCTTTCTAAATACAACTCAGAACGAATAGAGGAAATTTCATTTTTCGGAAATTAGCTTTTGTTAAAAAATAATCGCTTTTTTTAAATTTACTTTTTATTCTTCTTGCCATTTGATTCGATAAAACTGCAACTCTCTATCGAACCTAGGATATAGGGTCAGTGAGGCTGACCAAAATGACTTTCCCCTTACGGGATTCGATCCCTCTCCCTCAACATTGAGATTTTAAAACATTGAATAACCTTTTTGATTTACACTATACTGGTTAAATACAAATTCTTACAACACGCTGACAATTGGGAGTATTCATGGAAAAACTAGTGAGGAAGACTCTGTCTTTTGCTCAAGCTCCAGAGAAACTGTATTTCACTTTTTAGCCGAATGTGTTTCACCAAAGATACAGGGATGCAATTCAGAATTTACAACAAAAGTATGATATTATTTTAAATAAAAATAACTTTGCCTGTTCTTATCAAAATGAATTAATTTTATGATACAAAACTTTAGTATTCTTATAAATTAAGTTCTAAAATCCCCCTCCCACATAATATGTTAACATGTATAGAAAACATATTAAGAATGCCTTCTCTTAATGTAATGATGTCCTTTGTTTTATATTGTATTTTATATACATACGTGTATACCTATATATACTTATAACCGTTTGAAGTGATGACACAGAAATAAAGTTTTGTTGTACGTCGGTACAAAAAAACATTGAGATTTTAACATGCTATACACACCTTGCTATCACACCCTTTCCAATAAATCTTTTTTTCTGACTTACTTAATATATAGTTAATCTACTAAATGTTTTTTGTTGCTTCAATGCAGAAAAATAATTGCCATTGTATCAAAACGATTATTCTGCTTCTTCGTGATGTTTAATCTCACTCATTTATCAGTGCGCCATTACTAATATGTATACGAGACGCTCGGAAGGAGCTATATTTGCTCAAAACATTTTGTCATAGAGCTGTTCATCATGCATAGTTTATACAAATGAATGGATGAATTAAAGAGATATTTGGTTTGCAAAATTTGGAGGCGTTTATCATTTGAAATTTATATATCAGATCCATTATTTTTTTTGTTATAATAAATGTTTTTGAGAGCGTATAATTCATAAATCATAGTCATTTAATGCAAAAATACTTTTATAGTGTATATCTTACTTGGCTAGATGCTTTTTCTTTAATTAGGCTTTATATTTGTTTAGAAATGTTTATTATTATGATACAGAAATGATTGTATCTGAGTATTTGTGTGTTAAATACATATAAGCTTCTTTTTATCATAAATGTAAAATTGAATATTTATTTCATGGAAAATATTTTCTTTGTTATAAATTGGATAGAAACGAATCAACCCATGTGATAAAGGAGTTACAAAATGAATGTCGTTAGCAGGAGTAAAGTTATTTTTTTCTTGGCCCAGTGGGTATATATTTCGACAGATCAACCAACGATATACAAAAAGGTTGTGCAAATACTTAGTGAAAAACGATCAATAAATAACAATTAATTAAACAAAAATATAACAAAACATTAAAATAATTTGAAAACAAACATAACAATAAAAAAATTATATCTCTAATAAAAAATTTGAATAAAAAGAGGCGATTGGGATAATAAAAGAAAGGTCTTCTTTTTAACTGTTCGTTTTTATATAATATGTTGTGAACTTTAGTTATGATGGCGTCACATTTGGCATTCTTTTTTAATATCAGAAAGTCTTCCTCAGAAGTTTTGGTCTTGAAGAGGTTTTCTAGTGATATTTGGAGGGCTTGGTAAGTCTCTGTTAATGCAGGGCAGTTCCAAAGGATATGATCCGTGGTCTCCGGGTGTGTTTTACAAAAGAAACAGTTCTTTCGACCGTCTTTAAAAAACTTGTCTGCCACCTCCAGCAACCGGTTAAAGTCGATATTTGAACATTTCTCTGAGGACGTAAGAAATCTATTATTCACAGCAGCGACACAATCGCTTATACTTCTTTGTATCCCACGTCTCTTTAAGTAGGCTTTAAACGGTACTATTGTTGAGACTGTGGAAGCTTTGCGTGAAATCTTTTGGATAAAATGGAGATTTTGATCCTGAAGGGTAAAAATGGACGATTCACTCTAGAAGCTTCCCAAAAACACTAGTAAAATACTTATGTGCAAGTCTGTTTAATAATTTCGATGAATGAATAACATCGCTTTCAATGTGACCCTTCAAACTTTTTGGGATCGATACATTTAGGCAATTTAAAAGAGGCATTTCCTAAGCTAAGGACGTTTCATATGTTTTGATGCACTCTGTTGAGGTATAGCAAAATTATCTACTTCTTCCAGACAACATAGAGATAGTGGGTAAAACTTTTGATAGCCCGTGATAGGGGGATTTATTATAGTCGATTCCATTATTTTTTAAATATTGCTTGATAAACAAGACCAATAAGTGGCTGTTGTCCCATAGCTTTCGAATCCAAAAGCAATTTAAGATTTCTATAAATTTTGGACGTCCAAGACTCCCAATCCTCCAAGTCTGAGTGGATTGTGAATTCGATGTTGGGATATATTTCTTCTTTTGTGGAAGCCCAAGAGAGAAATCTCCATAGTTAGAAGTTCTTTGGATGTTCCTTGGTGAAAAGGTGTAACACGAAGTAGATGAATTACACCTGGGACAATATAGGTATTCCACGCTCTGACTTTATCCCACACGTTTAAGTTGAGGGAGTGGAAAAGAGAACACGATTTCTTCAGTGTTAACATCATGAGATCACGATTTAACCTAGAACTGTTAGATCCAATCCAAGATCCAAGTATCTTCATATGATCAGACGAATTTAGTATTGACCAGGCTTTTTCTACAATGCCTCCAAAGGGGCTGAGAAATTCTGCAGGAGTAAAGTTATTATCAAAAGAAGCAAGCCTTAAGTTATCGTCTGTAACAAATACTTTTGATTTTTGAATAACTTCTTTTTCTCTTTTGTTATATGTGTATTTAAATTATTTATTGTCTATGCATGAATAAACCAAATAATAAACTGTGGAATTCAACAATATCATAATAGACGTCAATTAAATTACATCAACATTTGGAAGGCAAGTCTTGGATTCAGCGAATCATATTATCCTCGTGCTGCAAACTGCATATCTCCTATGGCCACGTATAAAAAACGAGTAAAATGAGATAAAAGGTTTCTAAACTTTTATTACTCTTATCGTGCTCTTTAAAAGCAGGAAATACTACATAATATTGGTTAGAGAAGCCATTCTTATAATTACATTCTGTTTTTTCTATTTTTCACGAAATAAAAAGTAATTTATTATTATAATTGAGGAAAAATATATCTATATGATTATGTATAATACATCAATGTTGATATCAACTTTCAGGCTTATATAATATAAATATTCCATAACATAAACTAACTATTAAAATCTATCGACTTGCACATAGTTTAACATACAGTTAACTAATACTCACATAATATATATTTCAAATAACAAGTACACATCAATGGATGACAGTTGATAATTCATGTCATGTTTTTATATAAATATTTGCTCGCACATATTTGTGTCTTTATATGGATTGAATGCATGTTACTGTATGTAATTTGTGTGTGTATATATATATATATATATATATAAATATATCAGGAATCGAACGGGACACCTTTTTCGCCTGAACCCGGGCCGGGACTTAAATTTTCAAGCCGGGTCGGGACATAATATATATTTTCTTTCCTTCGACATTCTGAAGTGACGACGTTTTTTAGAAAAGAATCTCCAAAAAAAAGTTTTTTTAGAAAATAATATATAACTACTTTTTCTAAAAAAACGTCCTCACTTTTTTGGGAAATTATTTTCGAAATAAAATTTATGAGTGACAAACGAACGAAAATATTGATAGCTGGGACCCGGGTTGTGTCGGGTACCCGATCGTTTCCTGATATATATATATATGTCTTTGAAAGAACTTTGAATCTATCCTGCTTTTTGGGGGGGAAATATAATTAGCCCAAGGCGGGGATCAACAAAAGTGCTTTCATCCCCATATCTGTAAGTCTTTAAGGATATTCAATCCTAACAAATTAACTAATTAAAAAAATATATTTTAGGTCGACTGATAAAGAAATCAATGTTTATTTGTATCATTTCTTCATGGAGTGTGAGACATTCTGTATTGTTATTATCACTTTGACTTCATCACAAATATATTGTAGTGTTATTTTTTCCCACTTGACGGTGGTTTGCAAATATGTCAGTCCTTTAAGCGAAATAATAGTTCTGTAGGCAATATCTGATTATTTTTGTCGAATTAGTAAATGAATAAAATAATTGTTGTGTTTGATTTTTCCATTATAAAATTATCAAAATCTATCAAATTGTTTCAATATGAATTAGTCAAAGAAAGTAATATTAATTGAAATCTCATATTATGCAGATAAATCGAATTTGTATTCGTGAGTCGATTGGTGGAATTCTAATTTCTTGTGCATGAGTTTAGTTAAAATTATATAGTTTTTTAAAAGCAACTACATATTCTAAATATCAATGTTATTTGTTATATATACATAAATTTATCTTGAATCTTGATAGGAAGGATGCAATAAAACTATAAAAAAGTATTCGAAAATATTAAGGATAAATAATCTATATAATAATTCACCAATCTATGTCCGTCCGTCTGTATTTCCGCACGCTATCTCCTCCGACATTTATGGTCAATTTGAACTTTGAAGGTACCTATGGAATCCTTGGGTCAAGGCAGACCTAATAAAACTATTTGCAAAGTGATGGGACCAGAAATGAACCAGAAAACCCACCTTTTCTTATTGTACTACCTACTTTTCAAGGTAAAGAGAGGAAAAAGAAAAAGAAAAAAGCATCTCATATTCTTTGAACAAAGTCAAACTTTTTATGAGGAATGTTTGTACAAAACAGAGAATTATTGTAACTCATTTGACATTTAGAAAACCTATTTTATCTCCACAAAATACATGATAATTTTTTTTAGAAACTTATGTAATATGAACATATGGGCGCCATAGGCGTCCAAATATGCGAGTAAATTAAATTTGAAAAAGTAAGATTTCAAAATAAGTACAATTTCTAAACAGTTTCAAGTCCACTTTATTTAAAAAATTAAGAATACATTGGGGAATACTTATTTCCTTAATATGTTGCCTACGTCAATAATAGGCCAAAAAAACTTATTTATTTATTAGTTGTCTTGTATTTTAGTGTAGTTATTATTTTACACTGTCTTATAATATTTGATAGCCGAATAAAAAAAATTAACCGAAAAAAAACAAAAAACGAATGAATTTGTTCATTGTCTCTTATTGCCAATTATATAAAAGGGTTGTAAATTTGTCTCCCAAATGGGCTATGATAATGTGGTAAGAGCTAATTTTAAATTAAATATCTACTCATTATTTTTATCATTCTTCTTGTATATTTCTATATATTTTTAATATTATTAATTTTAAACAAGATTCAAGAGAATATTTGAAAAAATACTATGGTTTATATTAAATTCCAGGTTATTACTTAAGCTATCAAAAATGTCTTACGTGTGCAGAAATCAAGTAATTATATTTTCAAATCATTATAAAGTTATTTTTGGCACATGCCTTTTCATATATTTTAATGATCGAGCACCTTATGGCAATCAATCATCCAAGGAGTAACATTAAAGTATGATGAGGGGATTCCATACATATATGTTCGTATCAATTATATTTCTGTTGATAAAAGCTGACGAAAAATCAAACTATCTACATACATATATAAGGATTTAATGCCTTTTTAGAATTCAAGATGGTATGTTTCATATTTCAAAGAAATGTATCTCCTATAAGACTTTTAGGACAGCTCTGAAGAGTATCAAAGTAATGTCTATAGCCAAGCCATAACTCCTTGTCATAGCTACAATGTATATATAATGGGCAAAACAAGAGAAACTGATATTCTTCTTTCCTCCCTCTCAAACTTTTCTTTGCTCGTAGTTATTACTAAGAATCCCATTATATGTAATAAATAATTACAAGTTCTCTTAAAGCTAAGCAAGCCCATACAAAATAACGTTGAGACATGAAAGCTCTAAGTTTCATAAAAATTCCTTAGCTGTGTTGTGGATAGAGTAAAGATATTGGCTTGTGGCTTTTTTAGGAGAGCAAAAATGGTTTTGGGGCTCGTTTTTGTGTGGAACTCCTATTTACAACCTACTTCTTGCATGCAGCCTCAAACATATTTTATGCTCAAAGCTTGATAGTCTATATGGGGCACATTAAATAAGAAATCGACGTAATAATATGGAATGGAAAAATATTATATGTACGAAAGTTGAAAGAGAAAAAGGTTGAGTATTTTGTATCTAAAAAATATTCATAGAAACTATTATCATATTGATAATCACAAAAATGAACAATTATTATTTGCTCATAAACTTACAAATAATAAATAAAGATAAAGGTAGTTAAATAAAACCCCACTGAAAATATAAATATTTTATTTTTGTTTATTATTGGCTATTAAACCCTTAATTAGTCCTGAAATATATATGTATAAAAAACAGTGAAGATTGAGTATACCACTATAATATTATGAGGAGCAGAGAAATGTTTAATATTGACATGGTTTTAAGTATTTTTCATTAAATAAATGCAGTATAAATGTGTACAATGATAAATTAAATAACATTACTTGAAAATGAATACCTATTAGTATTTTTTTTAATGATGATAATTTTTAAATGGTATTATAAACTTTTGTTATAAAACTAGCAATTATATTTGAAAATATGTATAAAGTAAAATTCTTCCACTAAAAGCAAGTAATTATGTATTGATTATTTATTATTTAAACTTGCAGCAAAGAAAAAGTACTTATTATTTATTCAAAACGATGTCAATGAGAACATCATTGAGTTATAACTAGGGATCGGAAAAATATTTAAAAGAAAACAACGAAATATTTAAATATTTATTTACTGAAAATGACTAAAGATTTAAAAGAAACACTGAAATATTTAAATATTTATGTACTAAAAATGACAAAATTACTGACAACGACAAAATATTAATTCTGCGTTACCGGAACATACTTCACAGTTTACTGACATTTTAACTATCTACAAGCATTATGAGCTGAAAACAAAATCCAGTCATACGAAACGAAAATCTCACCAATAGAAGCAGTGGCTCACCAATTTTTTGCAAGATTTTCTGATGTGAGCCGGCGGCGGTTGTCGGAGAGAAGAGTCTTATACATAGAGAAGGAGCGTTCAACATCGACACTTGTGACAGGTGCAAATTTGTATTAAGCTGCCCTTTGTGGAGACATGCCGTCGGGGATAACTTATTTGCCTTCTGAGATCACGGACTCAATAGAACGGAGAACAGCGATATCGGGATTGCAGGCATAGACAGATTATATTTTTCTTTTATTGTTTCACTTTTTATGACTGGTAAGATGTAAATAGCAGCCTCAGCCATAGAGACAGATGCAAAAGATTTTGTTAGGCTCGATCCTTGTCTCTCAAGATCTTGAATGACTCGTGGAAGGAAGTGTAAATTAGCAGCAATGTATGATAGGCCTGACCTCATTTCATCATCGCCAATAATAAATTGACATCTTTTGATGGCCTCCGAATCATGTGGGTTAAATGATTCGACCACAGTCTTCACTGCACCAAGGTTCTCAGCATAGAACAATGCGGCGTTTACCCATGTTCCCCAACGGGTTAGTATTGGATCGGGAGGCATTGGAAGATTTGATTTGGGTTGAATTTTTTTCCATGCTAGAATCCGTGATGGAGCCTTCAGGAACACTTTCTTAGTAACTGAGATCAATTCGTTCACGTTCGGAAAATGTTTCCGAACACATTCAGCGATTCGATGAAAAGTGTAGGCGAGACATGTCACATGAAGAAGATTAGGATTGAAAATTTTCAGTTGTCCACCCATTTCAGCATGTAAGCAGCAGCATCAGAGAGCATCCGTTTGACGCTTTCAGCCTTAACTTCCAAAATATTCATTACAACATAATTTACGGCACAAGATACTGTCTCAGCATTGGTTCTTTCTAATATCATCGAGTGCGCCAGTTCGGCTCGATTGGATGAATCTGCAGCAAGTTTTCCGACAACCACGTTTAGAATGTATCGTCCTTCTACGTCCGTAGTTTCATCGATGGCGAGCCAGATGGGTTGATCTTGAATATTAACTTTAATTTTGGTGAGTACATCCTGATAGCAGATGTCCAGGTAAGTCTTTCTCAGAGTGCTTTTGTCAGGAATAGATATAGCACAATGCTCTTCAAGAAAAATGGACGAAACATGGGAATCTGCAATTTGTACTAATTTAATAAAGTGTTTATTAAATACACTTTTGAATAAATTTTCAATGCATTTTTCACCAAAATTGCTTATTAGTTAAAAGTGAGATAAATATTGCTAAATATTTAGAACAGTATTAAAAAACAGGAAAATATTTGAAACAACATAAAAACAGGAAAATATTTAAAACAACTTAAAAAACAGGATAATATTTAAAAATATTTTATATTTAAAAAAATATTTTTCCGATCCCTAGTTATAACCCATGTTATTGACTTTGACATGAATCAACAGTTCAAAACGTGGACTTGTATGAAGAATATACCTATAAAATATATTTCATAAAGTAATTTTTATTTTGTAATCCAATAATAAATCAAAGTCAGAACTTTGCTATTAATTATGCCTCACTAATACAAATGTCTTTAATTGCCTTAACATAACCTTCTATGAAATATATAATTATAACCTAACAAATATAAATTCCATTGATTAGCATTAATCAAGATAATTATTAGTAAATTTAAAAAAATTGTGTTTGTAAAATAGTAAATATAATATAATATTTACCGCTCTTGTTTACAAATAAATGTTTATATTACAAGACTCAATAACTCCCACATAATATATATTTTATAGGACTTACTTGCATTACATTTTCCCATATAAAAACCATGATGTCAATTACCATGATGAAATTTTTGAGGTTAGTCGCAATTAAACAAAGGATACCCATGAATGTATTTCATGTCAAAAAGTAACAAACCAAATAAAAAATAATGAAAATATACTTCCCTTTCATTCCTAAGTAGGTTAATGAAATGTAAATCGTTAAAGTACAAAGAAGGAGAAAAAAAAGCATGAGATAAAGAAATCATAAGAAAAAAAACATCAATTATGGAGGAGTTTTTCATTGAAAGATAAAAGATATATTTTATGAGCAAGAAAGATCTCTTTGATCAATTATATGTTTATGATAGTTTACCGTGCTTACACAATCTAGCACTCTCCGTGCTCTCACCTTTAAGCTATATCCGCGCCTTCAACGTCCATATTATGATGGACCGCGATACCCCTTTTTCCAAACATCCAGGGATTTATTCCCCACAGGATGGCAGTCGTCTCATCAACTTAACGCTCTTCACGGATCCCGCCGCCTATTCTACTCACCACTTACGGATCCACAACTACAATAAAGTCACTCGATCTACACACGGTCTCGAGTGGAACGAACTACTCGCCACTAGATAAATGACCATTCACTCCTATCCCTATCTACATTTCCACTGCCTCGTCGAGTCACCTTCTCGCCACAAGAATAACATTTCCTCACAGCAACTTCAACAAACCTGAACTCCCATTTACTTAACCTTAAAAAACCTCTGTTATCCTGGATTGTGCTGCAAGATATCCGTCGCCATGACGTGAAGTAAGGAGTTCTCGTTTTCCCTTTTCCTCTTTCTTTTATGGATCGTTCCTCCTATCTCGTCACTCGATGTCTCTCTGCTCCTGTTGTCCATCACTCCCATTTATTCCTCGGCTCCCATTTGTAGCCTATCTGTATATAAAGAATTGTCTTTTTTTGAAACACATAATTTTAGAGCAGATAATCGATGGTGTAAGTTATTAACTCCTTCGGTTACACACTTATTCATATCGTAGTTTGTTCTTGCCTTTAACAATTTGTGATATTATCTTTTTATTCAGGAGTTGCATATTGTTAAATATTTAACTACACATTCATTATTTTAGAAAAATATTTGGCCTATACCAAAACCAGACAATTTATTTAAAAGGTCCATACCCGTCCAAACAAAATGGGTTTAATAGTGTTGTGTCGGTCCCAATTTATTCGGTCCAGTCCAGTCTTAGGACCGGTCCTTGAGATTGTCTTTTGTCAGTCCCTTTTTCATTAAATGTTGAATGAGTATTTATTTAATACTTCTACCTGCTAATATTATATTTATATTTTCGATTACTGATCTTTATCAATAGCAACAAAAGGGGTTGATAATAGTTAATTAGACAATTTGGAAACATTTTTTATCTTAATATAGGCTTTTCAATGTATTCGTCATCGGTCATTAGTCATTACTCATTTAATATTACTGTAAAATGATTAATCCACAACCCTCCGTTTAAATCACAATAGGCTAATTTTTAAGTATTGTCATAAACATCGAATATTCATTGTTGTAATAATAACCAATATTTATACTTATTAAAAACATAAGTAAACTAGAGGCATGTATACACTCAGAGAGTGCAAACCTCCGCCGATCCCCACCAAATGAATCACTTAACGGAATTACAATCCATCATATATTTCTACATAAGTAGGTGTGTTTGGTGAATAATGAGTGAGGAGAGAGCCATCATAAAAACATCCATTGACGTCATACTAGTTATTCGTCATTCAGAAATACGTCACTGGATTTTAAACTCCTTTCTTTTCTCCATCATTTCTTATATTAGCGTTATATTTTTATTTAATATTAATATTAAGAGGAAGACGGAAGAGAAAGAAGTTTAAGCACCCAGTGACGTAGTCCTTAGCTGACAAATCAACAATAATACGTCAATGAATATTTTTTAAGCGTTTGTTTTTCCTACTCCCTGAATAGAGACCCATTTTCATTATTAATATTTTTAGTATTTAGCTCATTCTGTATCTTAAAAAAGCACTCATAGATGCCAAAATTTAATCACTTGTTCCTTTTGGCATTTCCAACAACTCCACAGAGTTTCATCCGAATCCGTTCCGTGCTTTTTGAGTTATCCTGCTGACAAACAAACCAACACCAGTGAAAACAATACCTCCTTCGGCGGAGGTAAAAATGTTATATTTGTCATCAGCACATTGAAGATGCTACTTTCCTCATATAAAGGATTTTTCCTTTTCATAGCATCATTGTTGACAACATGACGTAGGCTACGACGTAAATACACATTTTCCCTTTTTCTAAGGACCGACAAGAAGGACTGGACTGCAGTCCTCGGTCCTAAATAAGGACCAACACAACACTAGTCATAAATGTCGAAATATTAAATGAAATAATATATATTTTCAAAAAACGTTGTAGCTTATTCGGTTTAAAGTTATTTATTTTGTTATCTAAAAATGAAAAATAAAATGCAACAATAGACAACATAAATTTATAACCCAAGTTTTATACATTTGTGTATATGAAAAATAAATAATAAAATAATATAAGGCAAAATTACTGAAAAAAAATTACTAAACCTTTTTTATCTCACATTAAGTGAAAAAAAGCATTTCTTCGTAAAAAGCGACGATTACTCTTCAAAATATTGAAGTGTTGCTACCCTTTATGGCACATAAGAATTAGGTCTCCTACCTATTTCTACGAATCATTTATAGTTTTATGTACATGCATTTTGCAATCCATTAATCCATTTTGGTGTCATTTATGTTGATTAAATATAAAAGATTGAACGTAGTCATTTCCTGTCATCTAGGTATAAAGTATATTTTGTTTTTATAGCAATGACTGCATTTAGTCATTTTAGTCCTTTTTTTTTTACTCATGTCTCATGTAGGAAGGAATAATGAATCCACGAGGATTCATGGGTTCGTGAGGGGAACGTCATCAATTTATCTTCAAAATCAAAAGAGTAATTGAAACTATGAAAATATAGTGAAGTGTTTTAAATAGTTACCCTTATGATATTTATTGATGTACATCTTGTTTTGATTTTTTATTATAAACTAAAATGTTTATTTTACTTATATTATATTTTTATATAATTTTATATATATTATCTAAACAATAAAGGAGTAACGAAAGAAATGAATTAAATATTTAAATTGTCCTTTTGTAGTACGACTTTATTCGATTACAGTTGTTGTATTTATATATAATTAATCACTATAGTTAAAATTAAAACCCTAACTAAAGTCAAAACAAAATGAAATAACATTTAAAATATACAATCAATCAAAAGCAGCTACAACTATAAAACTATATTATCACGTAAAATAATATCTAAGAAAATATATACATAATTAAAATACAACAATAAGTATAATAACTAATTATAAATAGCGTATAAAAAGTAAAATAAATGGTAAATTAAAAATTAATGAAGTTTTCAAAGTCAATGGCACTTCTACTATTACCATGGGCAATTTAGAGAGTGACAGCATCGATTTAAAGTGAAGTTGTCGCCAGGGATGCCCCTCTGCTCCACTTCTGTTTGTGGCGGAGCTGTGGGAGCTTAGTAACAGCATTGTCAAAAAATATGGTGGATTGGGAGTTTGCTTAGGGTCGTCAAACTCATTTTAGACAATTTTCACCCGTCTTCGCTACGATTCAAAGGTTTCTATGGAAAGGAAACCCAAGTTTTTGCCAATCATCCATCATTGATATCATTCGATCTAATAGTCACAAACAATATTTTTTTTACAAATTTAGACTCTCCACAACAACTAGAAAGATTGGCCATTTCCTCAAACCTGATCTCTCTTCATGATCTCTCAGAAAATCAATCTTTAACTGTGGAAAGTTCCTCATTCAGCTAAAAAGAGCCGCAGCCTATCATCTTGCCCCTGTTCCATGGCACGTGAGGAAGAGTTTTGAGTCGAACGCAAGAGAAGAAGCTGATAAATTGCGGTTCACTATTTAAAAGCTCTAAACTTACCAAATCGCTGGAAGAGTAGAATATTGTCCTCCATTCAAAGAGTTGTTTCTGGAAAGCGCTTTACAGCTCAGTTCCAAATTTCTACTGGAAACGTGTTCTTTTTCATTCCTTGTAAGGATTGTGGCAACCTTTACAATTCAATCATCCATGCTTTTTATGGATGTCCTTTACTCAAGATTTTGAGGGATTTTTATAAGATTAAATATTAAACACATCGAAGACAAACATATTGCTCCGTTAATTCTCTTCGGTCTCACCACGAATATTTGCAAGGCTCCTATCAAGACGAGGGCCATGGAATTTGCTCTCTCAAGCTGTAAAAGCCTACTGGCGGAGCGCTTAGCCTCTGAGATCTGGTCAGAGAAAATGACCTGAGAGTGATTATGATATCAGGGGCGGCTCGCTACTCTGCCCTCGGCATCAAGATTCCAGGGAATTCGGCAGGACGTTGGAATTTGGCGGGTGACCTGGTTAAATTCTTCCCTTCCTGCGCCGAGAATGCAAAGATCGACCTGAAGCGACTTTTACGTTTGTACAAAAGATTCTGATTTTAAGTTATGTTGACTTTTGTTCCTTTACTTTGTCTCATGTTTTGTATGTGTTTTCTTTGTTGATGATTAATGTGTGATGACTTTGTTGTGTAATAATTTAAACTAAAATGTTTATTTATATTTAATTACACAAAATATCAAGTCGAAAAAATAAAAATAATGAAGTTTTCTTATCTGACTCTTTGGAAACCTTTATAAAGTCTTAATAGGCGTCTCAGAAACCTAAGCTCACTTTTGAGCCGTTTGAGTAGAAGTGTATTATTTTTTAAATTTGTGTTGCCTCTTATCATTCTTATAAATTTTACCTTCATGCAATTTATAATCATATCCACTAGTCCTCTTAAAATTCAAATTATTGTATTAAAAAACTATGAAAAAATTCTGCCTGAGCAATTAATAGTTTAAAACAAATGTCGTAAAAGCAAATTTTAATATGGTATGTTAAAGTTTTTGCATAACTTCATATTATTTAACTATTTTAAAATTATTTTCCATTATTTATTAATTAAAATGTTTAGAAAATAAATATTTTTGAAAGAAAAAATCCATTATGACTATACTTGTATATATCCTAGAAAGCATGCATATGTATTGTGTGTCTACTTGCTTTAAGGTTATATAAATAACTACATATAATAAAATAAATAAAGCACAATTTCAAGAAAAAATGGTGCAATGCATTTATTGGTGTTCTGCATGCAATAATTGTTAACTTATAAAGTTATGTATCTTTACAATATTCTATGGACTAAATATTTTGAAGTATGTTTGCGGAGAGGATATTTTGAATGGGCCTTCCTTTGTTTCTGACGCAGTAATGTTGATATACACAATTATTTCCCTCTTTTTCATTTACTCTTTCGTGAACAATTAAAAAAAATTGATACTGATGTGATAGTTCCTACATGTTTACCAATAAATATAGCTTTCTTTGTTGGCAACTTCTTTTTTCCTTCTTACTCCATGACAAGGTTGATAAATAAAGAAAACATCATTTTTCACCTAGGGGTAAAGACGATTTACTTAATAAATTTATAAGGAATTTATAAGGAAAATACTCCATACAAAAGATTCCTAAATGTTATTTATCAGGCCTAGGGCTTTAAGAGAGTTATCCGCTGAACAGCCAGGATGCCAACTGTTTTATTTTTTCATACACCTTTTCTTTTTCTAAAAGTCAGCATGGTAATATTTTTAAAGGATTTCATCAGACACCTTTATTAAAATTTAGTCGAAGAATATTCATTAACAATTTTTTTAAATCAATGTTATATACAAAAACAGTTAATAAAAAAATACCTTATATAACCTAAATTGATAAAAATTAGAAAGTTCATATTTGGTATCTTATAAGCGATTGCTATGTAAAAGTTGGATTGAAAGGTACTTTTGACATGTAAATATATATTTGATTGAAAGGTGACAAAAAAAATTATTCATTTATTTTCTTCTGGGAAGTGCACGATATGAAAAGCGTGCTAAGATTTAGCAAAACATTGTTTATTTGCTTTATAAAATATTATTCATTTGTGTTCTATTCTTGTTCATCATCTATATTACTTTTTTGTGCTGTCATACCATATAGTTAATGTTCCTCTGACCTTGTTCACACTTTGACTATTAATGCTGTATCATGTTTGTAGATAAAAAGGGAAATAAATTAATTGGTTGCCATGCCTATTTTAATAATAAACTGTGATTTATTTGACCATTTTTGCATATTTTAAATGTTCTTTTCATAAAAACAATCTTAGAGTATCCAAAGAAAATATTTATCAGGCAATTGCAGTCAAAATTATTTAAAATCAAATTGTATATGGAAAGTTAGAATTACCCAATTTTCTTAAAGTAAACACACTATTTCTGGCACAAAGACCTTTTATGTAGTCCCATAAAATTTAGATTATATTCAAGATAGACAGTTTTAAGTTCAGGAACAATAAACATGTAGTGGATTATCTCCTTCACTCTGTTCATCTCTGTCCCTCTCTCCGTCTCTCCGCTACTATCTACCCATCTCTCCTTTTCTTATATAAGTACGTCACCAGATGAGGCGACTGACGTTTCTCAAAAGAAATATTATTTTCTATTTTAAGAAATAATCTCAGTGAATGAGCCAGTCATTGTACTCCTTCGTTTACAAACATTAGAGTTAAATATAAATCTTCTTATAAAAGTCTAAAATATATAATGCAATTAATAAAAGTGCATAAGAGATATTTATTAACGTTTGAAGCAAAAATCATAATTTCAGCTAAACATTCAGCTAAACTCAGGCCATTCTGTTACTAAAAAGGGACATTATTGGTTATTTTTTTCTCATAGTCGTTGGTTTATTTTCGCGCACGCCTTAATCGCACGCTGGAACGTTGTAATGTTTGTTTTTTTCGTATGTTTCTTTAGCACACGCCTTTAACATCGCACTCTTTTTTTTAAAGCAAGTATTATTAACGCGTTGCTGCTTATAATCGCGGGCTGAAATGTCGTGAGCTTTATCGTCATAGGTTTACTTCAATGCATTGATCACTGAAAAAAGAGGAAAAAAGGAAAAAAGAAAAGGGGGGTGAAGGGAATTCATAATCAAAAGCAAGGTACATAGAGATAAGGTATACCAGAGAGAAGGAGTTCAGCCTGCTAGGACAGAATGGGGAGTGTGACGTCACAAATATACTCTTATGATACAAATATTGATAAGAGATTCTAAATAAATAATATTTAAAAAAATATTTATTTTGAAAAACATCAATATGGAACATAGATCGTAGAAAATTAATGGGACCTTATTTTTATGAAACCATATTTTATCTACAGAATTACTTACTTAGAGGAAGGAATTGACATAACCTTAACACAACCTCGTTAAATCATCCAAATCATAAAGCATATTTCGTGATACTATATGAAGGTTACCACTGACTTTCTTATAATATTTGGGATCCTTAAAAATATAATTTTCCTTTTAAATTTATAAAATAAAAAAATCATTTTTTATTAATCTTGACTTCAGTGACCATCAGTATGATGGACGTAAAGGACATTATAACTTTATTTTGAAATGACCAGATTCCGTATATTTCTGTCTTCAATGAGTCTCCAAAATGTCTTGAGACCTTCATTTAAATAGTTTGTCGTCTTTATCAATATTTATAGCATAAGAGTATATTAATCACGTCACACTCCTCATTTTGTCCTAGTAGGCTGAAAAACTATATATATATATATATATATATATATATATATATATATATATATATATATATATAGATATGATTATATATATCCAACAATAATAAAAGCCTCTTCTTTATCAAAAAGTGGCGTCAGTAAAACACATATAACTTCTAGAAGTCTTAAGTACTATAGAAAAAATTGACTATACTTACCAAAAATATATATATTCTGCATCCTATAGCTTATATGGGGATGGATAAGAAAAGTTAAACGAAGAAGAAAAGTTATTTGGCATAACTTGATAAGTATACATACATTTAACAAAAAGTGAGCAGGAAAACTAACTCTAGCATGCAATCTCGTAATTTTATTTCATGTTTCTTCCTGGAAGAAAGTTATACTTTAGCTATTTATGTATATAATATTATAATACTAAGAAACGGACAGGGGAAATAGAGAGGAAATATCCAAATTCCCTCTTAAGTGATAATTCACATAATTTACTTTGAGGCATATCACATTTGCCTATTTTCTAATGATATATGTGATTAAAGATCCGCTGTAGTTATGTATTAAGGACCAATGAAATTATGATGAAATAGCGTTTTCAACAAAAATATCGTAATTATATCCGGCCGATATCCGACAAAAGGACTGATACTTCAATTTCCCTTAATAATAATGATATTATCCAACAATTTAAAAGTAATATATTCAATAATTTAAAAGTAATATTACCACTTGATTGACAACAGTTTTATCCAAACATTTAAAATCACATGGGATCAACTTTTGACATTCAAAAATATCGAATTAAATAGATAGATCAGGATAACTGATCAAATACCCAAATGACAATAAAAATATATAACTGAAAAAAAACTTGAATTGTATATAAAACTAAATTAATATAAATCTGGATAATCAGCAACTGACCTCTTAAAAAGCAGCCTTTGTCTACTGTCGAATCCAAGATTTGGTGATTACAATAGTTTATGTTTACGATTATTACAAAATATAGCTGTAATGTTTTCATTTGTTATCTTTATAAGACTTTTTATGCCCTTGATATCATGTCCCATCAAATATGTATACTTTTTTAATTATGTAACCTTTTTTTGTTATGCTAATTTTTTTTCGGTATTTTATTAGTTAATCTGCTAAATTTTATAAAGTATAAAGTAAAATACACTAAATTAATGATTATTCAGTTTAATACGATGAGTAAACTAAAGTTTTTGGTACTGCGTTAACAAAAGCAAATGGTCTGATTTTTACCTATTGTATATTGGACATTTTTGCAGTAATATAATAGTTTTGGGTGTTATAATTTCAACTTTCATTACTTTAAGTAAACAATAGCATTTTAATTCACCAGCGAAGGGAGTTGTATAGTCTTTCTTCTTACATTTGTATTAAGCAAAAGTAGATATTTTTACAAAATGACAATTTTTGATTACACCATAAATAAATACAAAACTGATTTTTGATCTTTTTTCAAGATAAATATCACATAAAAAGTTCTAAATATTAAAACACCTGTAAAAATAATTATTATTTTTATCAAATTTTGAAATTTTTATAATCAATCTATATTTTATTTTGAGAATAATTATCCTTATTATTTTAAATACTAAACTTAGTATATTTCCTACATACTATCGGGATAAGAAAATCAAATAATGAATTATTTTATCAATTTTTGCCATATGGTGCGTTTTTTTGTAACATTACACCTGACATTCTTTTTAGAATTAATATACTTATATATCATTAACTATAACTATTATTAACTATATCCTCACTCTTACCCTCAATAAACAAATGTCATTGAAAACTAATTTATGTTCTTAAGTTAAAATAATTTTATGTTTTTTTACGTGTTAACACTTGAATTTTTAGTTTTTACAAACTATAATAGCATTTTTTTCATTTCCATTTATAATATAACTATTTTACAATACCTTAATTTTATTTCACATACATTAAAGGTAAAACGTAATGGTTCATATTGTAAAATAAATTGCTCAAAACATGTCAAATTAAGTATGTTTATATACCCACACGGAAAAAAGTCATATATTGAAAAAATGCTCACAAACAAGTAGTAATATAATAGTGTTTCAATATCCTTTCAAGGCATAGCTTCTTCAATAACAAATAGCCATTGTAAGCCATTTATATATATATACAACGTATATATTTGAATGGCTTAATCAAAAACTAAGCCGAGAGAATAATATGAACATATGAGCTTACAAAAATCCTATTATGAAATAGACAAAATTACATGTGTTGTTTTTTTGCCGTCTGCTACAAAGCATAAAAATTGAAATATAATCATTATTGATGTTGGAGAAGGAAAACTATAGACATACAGATTTTTGTTTTGAAATAACAATATAATTCAAACAGAAGGATGGCTTGCTATTTGATTGAAATAAATATATATTTTTTTCTCCTCCTTTTCAAAAAGGCGAAAAATTAATTCGAATAAAGGAAATGAACTGAATGGTGATTGGTTTTTTTCTTCTTCAACATTGCTTAACATAATGGGGATGACGAAATCCTTTGTATTAAATGGCCTTGGAGGCTTCAGAGGCCCTTCCGATGTTTACATGATAAAGTTCATTGAATTAAATAAAAAGTGTGGGATACTATTTTTCTTTTATTGATGGTAAGTATAAAAGCTGCCATTATATAATTTATAATGAATATATAAAGATATAAATAACATAAAGTATGATGATAAAATAATAAAAAACAAATTTTATAAATTTCAAATTTACTGTTTGTAAGAAAAAAGTTTAAAAAATGGGTAAATTTATATGTTTTTTTAATAAACAATATCTTTTGTTAACCATCTTGGCTTATTATAATAGGGTCTTCATTTAAATGGAAAGACTCTTATGACATTTCCAGGTATTTGATGATACGTTCGGTATCCTCAGTTGCATGACGGCGGCTCCAGTTATTATTATCAACAAATATATCTTCCAAATTGTATTTTATTTTTGTTTCTTGGTATTGTCTTGATGAAGTCGGCCGAATTCATTTTGGTATCTCAATTGAAATCCTAAGCTCTAAGAAACACAACTATACTTGATCTCTAAGCTTCGCCATGGAAGTAATGAATCACGTTAAACGTGTTCAAGATCAATTTATTTTCAAAAATTCATATTTACTTTTCACTTGAATACAATTTTTTTCTTGTAATATAAGTATTGAGAAATCGACGTTATGTATTGAGCTTATTTTGCTATTTCATGACATAGAAGGGGATTTTTTGTATAGCATTTAGACAAGACAGTCTATTTTATATGTCCGGGTTTTGCTTCTCTTTTTGTTTGACATTAAGCACATACTCAGACCTTCAGGGTAAAAGAACCCTTTCCATTCTGAGATCCTCCCCATTTGTTTACAAAGGAAAATGTAATGGAACAGAACAAATAAATCAAGGACAATCATCAGAAATAAGCTAACATATTACAACTACTATGACTACCTCTAATGGTTGGCAGGAAAGGATTTTTATATATATGAAGCCTCTTAGTCATTCACTCAAATATTTACTCAGCAAAGTTAAAGTACCAAGGTATTGAGCTCAACGTTATATATATATATGTTTTATATATACAGGGGTGTGCAGCGAATCTAGACTTTTCTTTTAGCACGGAAACAAGATACTCATATCTAAGAACAAGACCTTTTAATGGACTTTCTTCATATCACACAAATTTAAATGACTTTTCTCTTAATGTTCATTCAATCCAACTTCCTCCTTTCACAATAACAGCCTCCACACGGTGCCTGAACCTCCCAACGGCATGAGCTACCTGTTCCCTGGACAAGTTGGCCACTGCCTGGATGATGGCAGCTTTCAAGGAGTCCACAGTGTTGTGAGCACGCTTGTTAGTGTCCCTCTCAAGGACGCCCCACAAGTAGTAGTCGCAGGGGTTGAGGTCAGGGCTGCTGGGGGGCCAGAACTCCTTTGACCAGAACATGTCGAGATTCTCTAAGCACCAGTTTTGCACCAAATCGGTCTGGAGTCTTTCTTCCGGTGTTAGGAATTCTTCCTCGATGTCCTCCGACTCCTTGAAGGACTTGGCAATGCTGTAAACAGTAGCTTTGGGGAATTTGAAAAGTCGATGATCTCCTTGGGCGTACGGTAGCAACGGAGCGCCACAATAATGGCCGTCCTGCGCTCAAGTTCCGAGGACATTTTCAATCTTTTTGTTATTAAACAAAGCTCATAGGATTTACTAACCAGTTCAAACATTTTTAAGCTTCTACCATAACTGGTTTCTGAGATACAAGTACTCAAAGTAGTCTAGATTCGCCTGCACACACACATATATATATATATAATATATATATATATATATATATATATATATATATATATATATATATATATATATATTAGACCTCCCAAAAAAAACCACTTTTTTAGTTCTTTTACATATACTCAGCGATTATGGTTCATTTTTTAATGCTGAAAACGAGTATCTAAATAAAAAATCTCTAGCATTGTTAGAAATCGGACGTCACTCATGTCAAAGGTTTCGTTATGAAGCAAAACTTTTTTGTTATTACTTATTTTGAAAAAACTAGTATTCTAAAATTCAGCTATGATTAATTGATGACTTTGTTATTTTTTGGAAATTTTCGTCAAATTATATTTAGTGCCAATAAATGAACATAAGTGCTGACGCACCAACCATTTTTTAAATAACAGCTCCTACTAAGGTTCTTTATAGTTTCAGGAAGGAAAAATAAAAAGAGGGTACTCAAGTGATGTTTTTAAGTTATCTTTTAAATATAATACAATAACCATTTAATATTATTTCATCAAAACCTGTTTTTATTTATAAACACGTGATTTAAACACCGTATCAGATTCAATTTCACTCTTTGATCTATCAGTCAAGTGCCTTTACCATAAAATGGAAACTCGGACACTGAAGAAGTGCTTAAGCGAGGCACTGGGTATTGATTATACTCTAGAAATTTTCAAACCAGGTCCATTCCCGTTAACCGAAGAGGTGATACGGCACTTTTACTTTCATCTTTGGTCTTTGGGTAGACCGGACGCGCAGCTAGCTGCCCGTAGCACCGCCGATTCCCTACTTCGTCTCTGGGCACCGTCTTATTTGCCACTCATGGCGAGGAAAAAATTAATTAAGAAGCTCCATCGCCTCCATGATCTATTTCGTGGGGTGTGGATTCACTGCGACGGAAGCGAAAAAACGCCGAGGAGAAGAAGGAGCTCTTTCTCAAGGAATTGCAAACTCGTTTCGATGTCAGTGCCGAAAGTGCTTTGGACATCATCGAAGCCGACAAAACTCTTAGCCGGGTAAACATTCCTTTAATAATTGTAATAAGCTATGATTAATTTACCAAAGAATAACAAGAATTTTTATACCAAATGCCACCACCTATATCTCATTGAGCGTTTCTACCTTCAGCTTACAAACATCCATCCAACCTTCTTGGAGCTCCCGGTCACACAATGGGCTTCTGATTCAACATTCATTGAGTTAAGCGGCATCGTCACCTCTCTTCAAGTTGTCAATGACGCGGCAGAGAGGGCCGTCAAGTTCGGGTCTGACTTTACTAAAGTGCTGACCAAGAGCGAGAAACAGCGTCAGAACATTCTTCAGGCTGTTGAACTTTCACGTCGTGCGTTTCCTCACGCAACCCGAAAGTGTTTCAATCGTGTCAACGCTACCAGCTCTGTGATTGAGCTGATGGTATCGTCTGGTTATGACGCCCGTTAGATTCATTTACGGAGTTCATAGTTCAATCCATAATTTTTTGATTGTCAAATATGAGCATATATATATAATATTATATATATATAATATATATATAATATATATATATATATATATATATATATATAATATATATATTATTATATATATTTATATATATAATAATATAATATATGTTGAACAAAATGTCTATTGGCGAATTCACGAGATTAACATAATGACATTTCCATTGAAAAACTGTATTTTGAGAAAAACAAAATTAAAAGAATTGGTATCAATACTGATGAGAATGATTCAGAGGGAGTAGATTGGGATTCGATGGGGAAAATCTACTATCATTAGTCGTTTTAAAAACGTATTAAAAAGATAACTTAAAACATCAACATGAGTACCCTCTTTTTCTTTTTCCTTCTTGAAACTATAAAGAAACCTAGTAGGAGCTGTTATTTAAAAAATGGTTGGTGCGTCAGCACTTATGTTCATTTATTGGCACTAAATATTATTTGACAAAATTTGCAATAAATGATAAAGTCATCAATTGATCATAGCTAATTTTGTTTGTTTTTCTAGTTTTTTCAAAATAAGTAATAACCAAAAAGTTTTGCTTCATAACGAAACCTTTGACACCAGTGACGTCCGATTTCTAAACATGCTAGAGATTTTTTTATTTAAATACTCGTTTTCAGCATCAAAAAATGAACCAGAATCGCTGGGTATATGTGAAAGAACTAAAAAAGTGTTTTTTTTTGGGAGGTCTAATATATATATATATACATATATATATATATATATATATATATATTATATATATATATATATATATATATATATATATATATATATATATATATATATATATATATATATATATATAATAAGCGGGGAGCGTCCGTGTTTCCGTCCGGACTGAAATCTCTTAAACTACTGGACCGTTTTAGATGAAAATTGGCACACAGATGCATCTTGACACTGTGATGGTTCTGGGCTAAGTTAGATTCTGATCAGACCAGATTTGTGTCTGTGAGAGGGTTTTGCGGTTTGCATGGATTTTGAGGGTTAGGAGGCTCGGGATGTAATTAGATGTTTTGTGGGCTTTGGCCGTAGGCATCTTTTGATATAAACAAAAATAAGGCCTAGCGGCCTTGCAAAGGCCTCAAAAAAGGGTTGGAAAACTTTGGTTGTCCATAGTTCGTAAGTGAGATGTTTTAGAGACAGAACGCAATTAAAAGTTATCTGCATCTCTGCCCAAAAAACCTGGATCTGGAAAAAAAATCCGGATCCAGACACTCCCGGACCCGGATTATGACATTTCCTTAACTTTTGATTCTTTCCCATTTCGAAAAAAAGTTACTCTGAAAGTATATCAAGAATAGGGTTTCCAATCGGGTCCCACAGAATTTCCCGGAAAACCGGACCGGCCTGTCGGGAAATTCAAGAAAACCTCTGGGGCGACTTTTTAAAACGAAAAAAAGTTCAAAACAAAATATACGAAATGAAGGCCTTGCAAAATAAGCCTAGGTTGGTTAAGTCAATGTTCGGCCTCCGGGACATATTTGGGCCGGGATCCGGATTTTTTTAAAGTTGCAGTTTTTCGCAATTTATTTTTGCACAATCATATTCAGCTTCCAAAAGGTCGTTAAGACCCTCAAATCCGGGATTGAATATTAGGTCCTATTTCATGGACGAAGCGGAATATTTTTGAAATCCTAAATTTTGGGGGGCCTTCTGTGGGTTGTCTGTTGAGTTGATCGCATCAAGTTATAAAATAGTATCTATAGAGTGTGACATTTCTAATAAGTTCGTGTCGGATAATTTTTTTTATAGTTATTAACTTTTTGAGTTTTGGCATAAAAACTGGGAAATGGAAAAGTGTTTTTTTTCTCCATTCCTGGGGAACTCACAGATTTCAACTTGAGTTCATAAGAAGGAGCTTAAAGAGCCTGACAACAAACTATAAAATAAATCATTCTCAAGAGTTTCTTTATTTTTTCAGAAAACCCAAAAATCTGATTTTTTCAAAAAACTTAAAAAATGATTTTGCCATTTTATTTATTTTAAATTTGTTAATATAAATGTTCCCAATTGGGAAGAATAATGCAAATGTGAAGAAATTTTAAAATTGGACGAAAACAAAAAAGTTTATTAGTTAGCATTATTTCATAAGTACATATGCTATATATATAGCATAAGAGTTGAGCATAATGTTAGTTCTTTTTTACTCCCTAGGGGGCGCTCTAAATTATAAATCTAATGTAACCTTTAGGGAGACTTTTTACTGCATAATAAGCTCCACGGTTCACCCAAGGTCTGTATAATAAGGTCTGGGCAATACAAAAACAAACATGTAATCCTAGCAGTATAACTACTCAATGACGTCACTGGAGAACGAGAACGAATATTATATAATATAATTTATATATATTATTTATTTATTTCATTATTTATATTATATATATATTTATTACATACACACACATACATATATTTATTCTATACAATAAGCGGCGAGCGTCCGTGTTCCGTCCGGACTGAAATCTCTTCCTTAACAAGCTATCTTAAGGCCAGGGTGTGACCAATGTGACCAGCTGTGACCAGGTAACAATTTGTAACCAGTTGTGACCACCTTTCAGTAACTGATATATGTTCTCTAATGGGGCATCTAACGACCATGGTTGACCGACGTTAGTGTCATCCTCCACCAACTTGATCATGAGAAGGTCAGAGAGAATCCAAGCAAGGCAAGGAGTCTCACCTCAGGGGCAAGTGGTATCACCTGGAGGAGCCATGTTTTCGCATGGGCAACTTTATGTGGCATGCTCCAGGGTGGGAAGCAGAAAAAAACCTCTTTACTCTATGCCAAGCCCATAAGAAGTGCAAGAGTTGTAATTTTGATAAATGTGGAGCATACTTTCACAAGACAGTGAACATAGTTTATCCAAGTGCCTTAGAATAAACAAATTTCTGTATTACGTGTTAAGTATCAGAATATACAAAGAGTAATCACAACATTTGTGCCGATTAAGTTATTTTCTTTTTTCTTTGGCAATGGAGATTATTTTGTAGAAGTAATTTACATTTAGTTAGGTTAATTATTGCTGTTCTCATGAGTCAAAATGTAACTTTACTCAATGTCGGGCCGAAGGCCCGAGGCGGGGGATCTGGAGACCGCGCGTAGCGCGGTTCTTCAGCTTGTATATATATATAGGGTTAGGCAGAATTAGTGAAAACATTGGATTGTAAGTGAAATATCTTTCTAAATATGATCTGAGAGGTTTTGTTATGATATAAAATTATGTTCCACGGACATT
This sequence comes from Caligus rogercresseyi, assembly GCA_013387185.1. Lineage (NCBI taxonomy): Eukaryota > Metazoa > Arthropoda > Copepoda > Siphonostomatoida > Caligidae > Caligus > Caligus rogercresseyi. The sequence continues at coordinate 26,670,117 of CP045897.1, forward strand.
TGGACATCTGATTTGTTGTTTTATCAACTTTTGTTTAAAAAACAACGACGAAATTGACCTTTAAAGCAAGCGAACGGCCGTTCTCAAGTTGTTGGATTGTGGCTAGTCCCACAAGGCTATCATGAACATGCTAGGGGTAAGCCACACCTTCATCTGGCGTACCAAAAAAAGTTATCAAAGGGACGGGCAGAATCACGAGGAGGCCTGAAAAAGAAAGGAAGTAATCAATGAGGACACCATGGCTGACCAAGGCCGTCGACGGCTAGATACTTCGTAATCCGGCCCCGATCCATGAATATGATGGTCAGGAGTACAATTTATCTGCGAAGACATCGGGGGGTGGTAAAAGCTGACCTGGCAGGAATCCGTTGAAGTACAGGAACATTCATACTAAACGAGGCAAACAGGTTCAAGAGGAAGGCTAGATCAAAGTTGCTTCTCAAATGGTACGCAGTCTACGCTAGTGATCTTCTCTGATGAGAAACTTTTCGAGACCACAAAGAATTTCAATCCTGTGAATAATCGTATAATGTACAGGGATGCCTCCAAGATCCAGAGAATACCAGAAACGTCTACCAGATGCAGAAGCCGGCATCTGTGATGGTCTGGGGACCGTGGCCTCCAATAGCAAGAAATTACACTTGCTCCGGATTCCAGAAGTGTTAAAATCATTAAGATCGTGTACTTGGACTTTCTGAAGACCAAAGTATTCCATGGATCAAGGAAGATTTTGGTGGAGGCCTTGTCTGCTTCCACCAAGACGGAGCTCCGACCCATACTGCAAAGATTGTGCACGACTGGTGTGCAGCCAATATTTACCACTTTGGAGCAAGGAACTTTGACCTCCCTCATCTTCTGATTGCAACCCCCTTGACTTTGCCATGTAGGGGATGGTGCAAAGGAAGGCCAATGCTAAACCAAGGGCCAACCAGGACCAGCTGATGGCCGCAGCTGAGACTGCCTGAAACAAGAATCCCGAGGAAATCGTGCGTAACACTACTGGGGTCAAGAAACTTAGGGCTGTGGTTCGAGCAAATGGCGGACACGTGGAATAATTCTGTAATAAATATTTGAACTAGGTGTTGTGAACAAAATTTACAAAATGATATATTTTTTTCTAAATAATTATTTTTGGGAGCTATTATGTCATTTCCATGTTTCACTAATTCTGCCTAACCCTGTATATATAACAGCTTTCGGTTCATCTGATTGACTACTTCATTTTTTGTAGCCAAGATAGCTCTTTCGACATTTTCCAAATGGAAGCTTGATTTGCGAATCTAGAGTGAATGGGGGAATCTCAGTAGTCATATCTGAGGAGAGTTGGGCCGAAAACTCCGCTGATGCTTCATCACTATGAAGGTGACCCCTCATATTGTTAAAAAGGCTGAGTTTCTATGTCCCTTGCCTCAGATTCGATGCTTTAATGTATGTATTGACTTGATTCGCCCGTGTTCCTTTTGGGACTTCCAGAAGAGTCTGGCGAAAGTCTCCCCCGAAAAAAAAGACTGTAACTCCTCCCTTGATGCTACTTTACCCTTGGATATCCTTGAGAGTGCGATCCACAGCTTCATAAACCTTTTTGCTGCTCATAGTTGCCTCATCACAAACAATAAGCTTGTATCTCTCGAGCACCTTCACCTTCGCTCATCCCTTGAATGTGTTACATGTGGGGATTTTATGTCTACAGATTAAAGGCAACGTGAAAGGAGAATGAATGTTATTCCTACATCAAGTAGTGTAGCCGCCATTTCGCTGGATACCATTCCAAGTGCGATGTCCTTCTTCTGTCTCACCTTGGACAAAATGAGATTAGTTACGAACGTCTTTCTAGTACCAAGAAAGCACTGTCGGTGTCTAACTTCTGCCTGTTCCTAAGAGAACTGAACGGATTGCCTGTCACTATGGTTGTCCAGGCGTCGGCGTCTAACCTCTGGCTGTTCCTGAGAGAACTGAGCGGCTGGTCTATCACGCTTGTCTTCCAGGCGTCTTCGTCTATCCATCGGTTATTCCTAAAATCACAAGGAGGCTTGCCTATCCTTCTGGTTGTCCAGGCGAGATATAGAGATATAATCTACCTCTATGATCAGATTACGATGACGTAGTACAAATTACTTTGTTTATTTTGAACACACAGAAACCACAGAACGCAGTTTCTCTGCAATTGAGGAATCAGCTCTCTATATCTTTATATCTCTATGACTGCAGCATGTTTCTTCTCCGTTTCTATTTTTAGAAAAAATTTGCCATTTTAGGCACATGATACACATTCATGCCAAATTTCAGACAATATATTTAGCCGTTTTAGAGTTTGTAAAGAACATTTACACAAATAATAGGCAGACACAGCTTGAGAAATACACACACACACACTTACATTTACTCGTCTAAAAATATATATATATATATTATGTATATATTATATATATTATTAGATTTTTTTGGGGACGAGTAAATGTAAGCATTGCTTTGTTACCTGTCATTAGGATAATTTTACAAATGAGTCACTTTATTAAGAAAAGTATTAGAATGCCTATAATATATTTTCGATTAATTCGTATAAACTAATTTTTGGAGAGATGTTAATTTATACGAAATCTACTTTTTCCCTCTTTTGATAGTCTTCTTTTACATAGCATTTTTAAATTTAATTTCATCGAAATAGTTAATGTTAATGATGAATGAAATCAATATGAAGTGTTGTTTGATTATGTGTACAAACGAACGACGAACGACTCAATCTTAAAAGGAACGATAACTTTAAATGAACGACAATTTTTCGCGAACGTCAACATTTCTGTGAATAAAATATATGCATGACTAATTCTGAAAGAAAACTTTATCTTCGAGATTGGAATATAAATAAACAAGTATATTCAATAAAAGGATGAAAAAACGTTAATTGTTAAATTTTCATGAATTCAATTTACTTTGTATCAATAATTTGCCTGAAAAAAACATTTGCATCGTACTAATATTTTTAATTGATGCCTTTAGCACTAATTATATATCCATGATTTAACAAGAAAATATCTTAAGCTAGAATTTGAATATAGCTCTTATAAAATAAATCAATTATGATATTTATTATATTATTTTTTCGGTCACAAAAGCTTTCACTTCATATCTACCACATATAATTATAACTTATAATATAATTATAAATAAAATGGTTTTCTTTATTTATATCTCCCTTGTGAACAGTAAATAAATTTCGAACAAACTACAAATATAATGGTGATAACAAATCCATTTAGAATTAACATTTATTTACTAAATATCTTAGATGTGATTGACTAAGCTACATCCTATTTGTATTACTACTTTTATCAAGCAACATGCAACATCAATAGAGCAAAAATGCTAAAAAGAAAATATGTAATTTTTTGATAAGACAAAATCCAATATTTTGCTCAGATGTTATAAAAAAAAAAAATTATAGTAATAATCAAATGTATTATTTAATCCAAATGAAGATATGCTTAGGATATCCTTGAAGAATCTACCTAGTACAAAATATGGTATGTGTCAACGACTCTGCAACGATGATACAACTGTAAGAATTTTCGAGGTCACCACAATATAAGTATGTCAAGGCCTATTTCAATTTATGGGGAGCTCAAGGATTAAAAGTATATATATATATATATATACATTTATGTATATAAATAAATTTCTTTACATATATGTATATATATAAATAAATATATATATATATGTTTATTTATATAAATATATAAAATTATGTATTTATACATGTATGTATATATATAATTTTATGTATATATAAATAATATATATATATTATTTATCAATTTATATAATATATAACATTTGGATTTATAAAAATCCTTCATTAAAATAAACATTTTTTGAAATGAATTCCTCTTATGGAAAGTGTGCTAACTATTTTTAAGTTAAATAACCCTGATATATTGTTGTTTGTTTGTAAACAACAAGACGTGTTTTCGGATAGTCAAATTCGAAAAAATCCATTTTTCAGTGCTTAGAGCGATTTTCTAATACCTAAGTGCTGCTGAAAGGAACTCTCTAAGAACCGGCCCTTCTGGGAGTAGCCCCTCAAGGGGTGAGCCCCCTCCGGCATGTCGACGTCCTCACCTGCGTCTGTGAGGCAGTCGAAAATGCAAGAATTCTTAGAAGTCAACTCACCCAAACATTCTAAGCCCAAAGTCCCGTCGGATTCCACTGAAAAAGTGGGAGGCCTTCCGTGCACAACGGGATATGTCGGCGAAACCCCAGCCGTCCGAAAGGATAGCTCAACGAAAAGCCTGAAGGATCTTACACCCGATGAACAAGCTCCAAAGAAAGCGTACAGCAAAGCCACAGAAGCTGGAATTCCCGAGTGGAACCCATTTAAGAGGAACAACGTACAACCATCTGAAAAAGACGAAGTAAATGACGAAAGGGGATGGTATATGATCCCACTTTTCATCAGTAAGGTAGGCGAAAATAAATCCATTTCCCCTAACGAAATGACATTCGGAAATGCCGCGACCCTATGGACGGAAGTATTAAAACTACAACCTGACGATTTAGACTCAATTTGTACGAGGGTCCCTCACCGTCCTTTGTACACCTCAACTAGGAGGATCCTGAAGAAGGATCTCATCCCCAAACTAAATCTGCCCTGTAATATCGACCTTTTAGATAAAACAGGGAAAAAAATTACTGTAAAAGTAGAATCGAGAGAATTGATGAAGGCTATGAACGTTCCCCTACCCTTTCAAGTTAGGGTCCCTGAAGTCAAAGGGTTGATAGCCCCTAACGCAGTAAAGCACAGCATCGGCCTATTTGCTCAAGTACAATCAATGGAACGAGAGAAAAAGAGAGCAGAGGAGAAATTTGAGGCGGTGAAAGGCGAAGCCATCAAGGATTGGCCGAATGAGACGAAAGCACGGGTGGTCAATTCTACCCCCCACGCTCTTGTATCTGTTATAGGTGAGCCCAGGAATATCCCAGTATATCTCCCTATTGACCAACACATTCGTCCACTATATTTCCCTGGTCGTACAAAACAATGTGCCAAATGCTACGGTTTCGGACATCTAATAAGAGAATGTCCAAATCGATCCAAATCCCCCTCTGAATATAGAAGATGGCTGGCAAGAAGGATGAAACGGAGATACGAAGACGGAACTCCGGTCCCTATCACAATTAATATCGAAGATAAAATGCCAGCAAAACACATCGTCCCGGAGGATGCCCCATCGTCTCCAGAAACCGAAAGTATCTCCAATGAAGAGAATGACCCGCTAACCTCCACAACCACCCCCTCCGGAGCAGCTGAAGAGGAAGAAAAATGCGTCCACATTGAAGATGAGCAAACTGAATCATTGGATAAGACAAAAAACAGTGTAGAAGACGTAGGCCCTTCTGAGGTAGACACAGTGGGTAATGAGCTAGTACAGACTGTCCCTGCAGAAAGCCAGGGGGACACCCCTCAGAAAGATGCCCCAACACTATGCACTCCAAAGTTTGAGACGAAAAAGAGGAAAACTAGGGAGATGGAAACAAAGGGGTTAGAGCTCAGCTCAAAAAAGAATAAAGAGCTTTCAGAGTAATTCAGGCCAATGTCAATGGACTGACGTCTCTAGGTAAGAGGTCCAAATTTTTTAACTATTTAAAATTTTTAGACTTTCCCGAAGTGGTTTGCCTGGAAGACACGAGGATCATGGATGATTTTAATTGGAATATTTTTAGCAACAAATATAAAGTTTTTAAATCTCCAGCTGTAACCAAGAACAGCAAACATCCATCGAGAGGAGTAGCCATTTTTCTTAGAAATGATTTTGATGGAAGAGTCATCTATAAGGATAACGACGGTAATATAATCACTGTTGAAATCGTTATTGAAGGAATAAAATACACCGTGATAGCAATATACATACCTTCGGGAGACAAGACCATATTACTCAAAAACAAAGAAGAACTTGGTGTCAGGACGCTTGTCGAACGTGTGATTATTTCCGGTGATTTCAACACGGCAGAAAAACAAGGCAGAGACTTTACTTCCAAAGTAGGCTATTCAAATGCCGAAGAACTCAAAAAGTGGAGAATAAACAATGGACTGAACGACGTAGCTGAGCTAACAAATAAGTTCCTACCCACGTTTGAGAGGAAAAATGAAAAGTATTCTTCAAAGAGCAGAATTGATCACGTATATTTATCAAATTCATTAATGAAAACAAATGTTAAACTTCGAAGATTAGCATCGAACGGCATTTCTGATCATTTTTTCTTAGAATGCACCCTCACTCCATCAAGTACGAAAACCATGCAAAGGGGTTGGAAGCTGAATAGGAGACTTCTCGAACGAACAGACGTCATGGAGGCCCTAAGATCGGGAGTTGAAGATATTGATCGGGATATCGGAACGGGACAAAATGTTCGAGAGGCGGTGGATCGCTTCTACTCCTCCGCACGAAGAGTCTTGAAGTCGGCTGGAATTGAAGAATCTGCAAGAAGAAGAAAAATGAAAAACAAAGTTATTAAACTGCTAGAAACATCAGAAGACACAAGTGCTCTTGAAGAACTAAAGGAATTCATAGAGTACGAAAATGAGGGAGCCAGAATTAGAGCGCGCTGCCTAAATCACAACATCAACTCAAAAAATCTCAACCTCTTGCGGTACTTAGAGAAGACCAATAGAGCAAGAGGCATAGATATATTAAATATAAATGGAAGGATTTCAAGCTCAAAAAGTGAGATAGCGAAATACATTCATAACTATTTCCAAGACCTCTACTCATCTTCGACAAGAGAGCACACAAAGCCAATATATCCTCAAGGTTCAAAAGAAAATAAACATAAAACCCTCACAAAAACTTTTTCAAAGGAAGAAGTACGGGCATATATTATAAAAAAGCTCCCCAATGATAAAGCACCGGGCCCTTCAGGATTGACAGCTGAGTTTTATAAGTCCCTCCCAGAGCTAGATGCCCATTTGGCAGAACTCTTCAATGGTTATTTTTTTGGTAATGGCCCCCCAAGAAAATACAAATGTGGAAAGGTTGTTTTATTTCCTAAACGAGGAAAAGACAAAAAGGAATTAAAAAACTGGCGACCCATAACACTCTTGGACGTTGAATATAAAATATACACTGGGTGTCTGAACGAAAGACTGAAGGTTGTTACAGATGAGCTCCTTCATCCCCAGCAGTTCGGCTTCCGATCAAATAGAATGATGGAAGACGCTGTCATGAGCATAAAGTCCGCCATCGGGGAAAGCAAGGCATCAGGAGAGGATATCGCAGTTGTGGGCCTCGACTTCAGGAAGGCATTTGACACGGTGGAGCATCATCACATTATCAGTGAATTGCTTTCCCTGGGGTTCCCAGAGATCTTCGTTCAAGCAATTCATAATGTCCTCACGGACTCTGAGTCCGTTATCGACGTGGACGGGTACCCGAGAGTACAGCTGAAGCGCGGAGTGAAGCAAGGAGACCCCCTGTCTCCAACCCTCTTCCTAGTGGCCGTAAGTCCTCTCCAGAAGATGTTGGACGAGTCATTGCGAGGCCTAACCGTGGGAGGTTGTAGGGCCACGAACGTCTTCTTTGCAGATGACGGGACTGTTCTGCTTGGAGGAGATAACATTTGGGCGGAGTGGAAGGTGATGTTGAAAGTCCTGAAAGTTTTCGAGTTAAAGTCAGGGCTCAAAATCAATGAAGACAAAACTCAAGTTCTTACCAATAATAATGGGCTCCGACAAAACCTAAGTCCATGTGTGTTAGTGGACAGTGCCAGTGTCTTGGGTAATTCCATCTCCCTCGACTTGGGAGCAGAAGAAAATGTCCGGGCTGCTCAAAAGTCCCTAGAATCCTCTGTCGAGGAAATGGGAAGACATAGACTCTGTCTGGTGAGCAAAATCAGATGCTGGAACATGGTTGTCCTGCCCCGTGTCAACCACATACTTCGGTGTACACCTAAAATAAAAGACGCAGCAAGCAGATGGAAGAAGATGGGTGAAGACTTTGTCAACATACCTAACAATGTGGGGAAAAAACGCCTCTACGCTCCAAGAAGTGAAGGGGGCCTCGGAATGATCGACGTGGAAATCCACTGGAGCGTTCTCCTGATCTCCTGGCTAAAGAGATACCCCTTGGTGGACCATCTCTGGAAGAATGCCTTATCAGGGGCCAAAAGTCTGTCCAGTCCAACATTGGGCCCGGGCAAGGACAAGGGTCCCCCCAACCCACCGCTCCACAGACCATGGAACGAGCTTTGGGACTTCCCACAAGAGCTCCTGGAAGCCTACTGGAAGGGGGTCGGCGTAGGCGGGCCTCTGATAGGGAATCCATTAGTCAAAGTCGATGTTCCATGGCCCATTCTCCAAAAAAGAGGCCTCCGGACGATTAACGATGTCCTTAACCTGAAAAACGTAGACCATCCCTCCGTTGTTCTCCTTAAGGCTTCCCTTAGGAAATTGTTTGTAGACGGCGTCGTTATAAAAACAAAGGAGAATGTTTATCAAGTATCTAACCGGATTATAAAGAAAAACTACTTACTTATCACTTCTCACCACGAGAGAAAAATAAGAGAGAAAATAATAGATACAGTAAACCCTCAAACAAGGAACACATCATATTTTAAGGATATAATCGCAGGAATATGGGACCCCATGTTGACTCCGAGGGAGCAGTATCTAAAGTACAGAATCTCCTCGGGGGTGTATTTTACAGGCGGTCTGCTACAGAATGAGGGGGCGATATGTTCCTTGTGCGAAAACCGCAAAACTGTTGCCCATCAGTTCCGAGACTGCACAGATCTCGTTCATATAATGAAAATTATAAAAGAGGGCCTAAAGGAAAAAATAGGCAGGGATCTGAGCCCAAACGAGATCTTATATGGATTCGTAAGTAAGGACTCTAAGCTGAGACTGGCCTCGAAAGTCATCGCAAAACTCCAATCAATTCTGGCGAGGGCCAGATTCAAGAACTACAAAGTTTCCACAAGGATAGCGGAGGTGGCTTTAAAAGAATACAACATCTCTGGAAACATTTTTAAAAATACATCTACATTATAAATTTTATAAAACATATGTTTTTTACCATACTTCAATTTTATATGTCTTTTTCCTTTTAGTCTTTATAGTTTTATAATTTCTGTGATAATTTTTTTGTTGATTGTTAATAATTTTATTAACTGAATAAATGTATGTTTCCCATTGGGATTAAAAAAAAAAAAAAAAAAAAATACATTTTACCTTTAATGTATGTGAAATAAAATAAAATTAAAGTAGTATAAAATAGTATATTATAAATGGAATGAAAAAATGCAATTATAGTTTGTAAAAACGAATAAGTAAAAAAGTAAAAAATTCATAAAAAAGAATATATATAAATAAAGTTTTTTTTGTATACTGTATTTTTAACATATATTTTGCTTGCTTATTTATTAACATATTAAATACTCGTAATTTTAATATAAAAAGTATTAAATCCATCCATAACCCCAATAAGAAAGACACTAACAAACTTATTTCCATATCTTTTCAGGTACGTCTATCAAAAATAGAGAAGAAACCATTAAATATTAGCTATTTGAGCCATCACGCAAAAATTCATTCCTAAGGGTAATGGAGAAGCAGCGTAAACCATAAATTATATATATATATATATATATATATTTCACCAACGTCTTTGATAGAAGAAGATGTGAGGGATTTATTTCAATCATGAAGGGATGATAGCAAGCAAAAAAAAAAAAGAGATGAGCGAGGATATGAATAAATAAAAATAAAGAGTTTGGGTATTACTATTTAAATATTTTTATGTGTGTAAACCCAAATATCGAATATTCATCCTTTCCCTCATTTTACTCCCCTAACTTGGATATTGAAGCAACATTTTTCTAAAGTAGGCATGTTATTTATGAAACACTGTATGGGATAATACTCAGGTCAATTTAAAGGTAAATAACTTCAAATTTGTAATAATAACAACTATTAAATGGATATTTTCTTTTTTTTCTTATCAACAACAAATAAACATTCACGTGTTGAAAAAAAAAAATACATTCTTATATATATATTATATATATATAATATATATATATATATATATATATATATATTATATATATTATATATATATATATATATATATATAATATATATATATATATATATATATGATCCTATTACAGGGGGAAAAGGTTTTACATTATATTCGGCTCCATTTTTGGCATGTGCCCCATAATAAAGCTACTTTCTCCAACAAATATAAAATGGAGGTATATTTTTATTGGATCCTATAAAGGTAATTTTTACTCTAAAAAAATATATAAAGTTGAATTATCCATGTCTCATATTTTTGGACTTGCTCTATACATTTTCCTTTTGAAAGTCTTTATAAAATATAAGAGGGTTAATTACAATACAAGATATTAATAGAATATCTTAAGTTAAAGAGAAATATTTGATATTATAGTCATAAATGTATTAAAGGTCCAAATATCTAAACAAATTAAAGCACCACGAACTATGATTGAATTACAAAGAATTATATAAAGAGGAAACAAAACGTACATATATGTTTTAAAAACATTTTTTACATTAAGGAAGTGGGAAATATATTTTTCTACTTTCCGCAACTTTATAAAACACAAATTTGTAAATTTATCATTCTTATGCAATGATGTTAGTTAGTTAGAAGTTTATTACTGCATCACAATAGATATACGTATATATATAATATATATAGATATATATATATATATATATATATATATATATATATTATATATATATATATATATATATAATAAACATATATATATAACATATACAACTAAAGAAATGAGCACGACCACGCAACGGGGTATATGAGCTACAACAGTTATATGGATTTACATTTTAATAGTAGAATATAAATTACATGACCACATGATCAATTACTTTTGTAACAATTATTTCAATTTCTTGAAAAAACAATTAATTTGACTGTTTTTTATTGTCTTTGGGAACACTTCCTGTTAATCCGACAGATCCAGTTATAGGATATTCCGCTCTTTCCATTGATTTTCTGTTGTTCTTGTCATGATTTCCAGTGCCTTGAATTTTCTATTTTCTTTATTATCATCAAGTTCGTTGTCGTCTTTTTCAACAATTTTTCTCTTTGCTTCAACAATCGGAGCATCCTTGATGTCTTGAAAGCACACTTTCCTGCTGATGCAATGCGAAGAGTAAAATCTACTAATTGGAGATTATTAAACGCTTGTTGGTCTACAAATAGATAGAGAACTTTTCCAAGTTGAGTGGATCTGATTTTGTTACTTCAACTTTCCCTTCAATGCCACGAATAGTGCATTGATGTTAATGATTTTAGCAAGTATATCATCGATAATTTCACCAGTGATTCCTCGGATAAATCCTGTGAGCATATTTTACCCCTTACGGGCATTCCTCATCTCTTCTGCTTCTACCCATGAAGTTGTCGGTAGAGGTGTGGATGTAGCTATAATTTTTCGCACATATTTGACAGAGGCATCATCGTTGACATAGATTACAGCTCTTTTGTTTGTATATCGGCGCCCTTCATAAGTGGGAATCCATTCTCCAACAGATGAGGACATACGACTGACATAGTCTGTATCAAGAATTCAATAGTCTTATTCCACTCAGCTAGTGAAATATGGTCACCGTTCTTACGAACAATGATAAGCTCATTGGCTTCTTTTGCTATCTCATTATTAAAAAACCGTCTCTTAGTTTTGGTAGAATTTTGTGGTTGTAGAGGGCAGCCCAATTTATTCTTTTCGGCTCTTTTTGGAGGGGGAGTTTCATACAATGATGTATCAATATTATAGATTATTCGTTTATTACACTTTAAAAATAAGCAGAAACTAGAGGCATATATACACTCAGAGAGTGCAAACCTCGCCGTCATGAGCCTTCCGAGGCGGATTTTCACGACTGGGGAGGCGTAGAGAACGGGGGAGGTTTCCCTAGACGGAAATTCCGAGAGGAACACGCTCCCGGCCACCCATTTCACAGCACAGCGACATCTATTGGCAGAGTAGGCTAACTTGGCAAATTTAGTAGTATTTAGCTCATTGGCGCCTTAATTCTGCACTCAGAGGATGCCAAAATTTAATCACTTCTTCCTTTTCGCACTTTCCAACAACTCCACAAAATTTCATCCAAATCCGTTCAGTACTTTTTGAGTTATCCTGCTGACAAACCAACAAACCAACAAACTAACAAACCAACAAACCAACAACGCCAGTGAAAACAATACCTCCTTCGGCGGAGGTAATAATGAAGACAAATACAAAACATTTATAAAACTATAGCACAAATAGTATGACACGACATTCAGTTTTTTTTTGTAAGATTCATTGATATCCGAAATTTCAATTTAATATTGCACTTTGTCCTAAAAGGTCCTTTTTGACATGGACAACTGCAAAACTACTTTTTTAGAAGACTATTTTCAAGTCACTCAGAATGAAAGTTATTTTTATGCAATAAATTGAACATGTATTGTTGAGCTTTGATTTAGCTCTTGTTTATGATTTGGCGGATTAGTTATAAAACAAATAATGAAAAGTCTTTACAATGCTGTTTACATTCTGGTTACACCCCATTGATTTGGAGAAAGGCCAAAGTCGTCATTATTCCCAAGCAGGGAAAAGATGATTACTCTGATTGCCAAATCCTTTCGCCGATAACACTAACAAACGTGGCCTTAAAAATTCTCGAGCGTATGGTGCTTTGGAAAATTCAGGAAAACTCCACCATTGTATTACCAGACTAGTTTTCATTTACTAAGGGCAAATCAACAGACACAGCAATTAGTAGATTAGTGGACTGCTGTGAAAGCAGTTTCCACAGAAAGGAGTAGGTTTTGGCAACCTTCTTGATATACAGGGGCCTTTGACAGAATTAATTTCAATCACATAATCGATGCCATGAACAAGTATGGTTTAGATAAAATACAACTCGTTGGTATAATAACCTTCTGAGGTGTAATAGTTATCGCCAGCTTGGTGGAGAGTGTGCGTCAACGATTCCGACAAGAGGCTGCCCACAGGGAAGGAATTTTATCTGTACTAGCCTGGAACCTCGCTTTCAAGAGGCTTTAGATTGCTTAAGAAAGCCAATATATAAAGTTGCATATGCTGATGACAAGCTTTATGTATTAAGGGAGCGATCGTCAAACGTTAGTGCAACTTATGCCAGAACGCCCTGATAAGCCTATCTCTTTGGGCATCAAGTAGAGACAAGATTTTCAGTGCTAGTAAATCTAAGTGCTAAAAAAAGAAAAGGATCAGTGTTGTCCTTATATAAATGGAACTGTGATTGAGAGAGTCAACGGATTCAAGTATCTGGCATTGTCATAGACTCCAAACTTAAGTGGAACGAAATTAAAACACATAACAGCAAAAGCAAAAAGGAAGTATCTTCTCATTAAAGAGTTCATCGTCAAGACTGGGGATTCAGTCCACTCAGGTCTAAGTGGATCTATGAGACCTATGTCAGATCGGTTGGAGTTACGGATCCATGTTTTGCAAAAGGTTGCACTCATGTGAATTTCTGCGAA
>CP045897.1:26683778-26700927 GCA_013387185.1 Caligus rogercresseyi
TCCCATAATAACATAACATACATATAATACGCTAATATTAAGACGTGATGGAGACAAAGAAAGATTTTAAACATCCAGTGGCGTATTTCTGAATTGACTCACTCAATTATGACGTCAATGGTTTTTTTTAGGTGGCTCCTCCTCACTCATTATTCACCAAACACACCTACTTATGTAGACATATATGATTGGATTATAATTCCGTTAAGTGATTCAAATGAATCACTATTCCTTTGTGGGGATCGGCGGAGGTTTGCACTCTCTGAGTGTATACATGCCTCTAGTTCACTTTACTTACATTAACACCGTATTTTCATTTCATAATAAAAAGTATTGTTTAATTTAATTTACAATACAATACTCAGAAGAATCATATAGAAGCACTTCATAATTTTTATAATGACCTAGTTTTATAACGTCATACTGCAGATTTATTTCAATGCGACTTTTTTACTGTGTTTCTTACAGTAGTCTTATTATTTTCTTTCCGTTCTCCTCATTGCGAAAAGAGAGAAAAAGGGTGTAAAAACTATAATTGAGGACTATAAATGGTTAAATTACATAGTATAACAGCACCTATTGAAAGAATTTATGATAGTGAATAAAAACCTTTTTTTCGTGATAACAAACGAAAGAATGAATAAGTAGTATATTTTGTTTTAATTATTTTAAATTAGGTGTATAAATTAAATGAAGTTTTTGTCGTTGAAAAGGGACAGAGTATAATTATTTTCAAACTTATTTATTTAGAGGCTCACACATAATAGAATATATAAATAAACAATGTATCTAAATGTTTGTTCCCTATTTGTATGTATTATTTATTCACATTAAACATATTAAAGTATAAAAGACCATAGCATAATTATTAAGAATGATTCATATAAATCGACTTCATACAATTAAACGCAAAAACATAGTATGATAATAGTGTACAATAAATTTTGGAAATTTTCAGAATGAATCGTTTTCACAGAAAGGTAAATTATATTCTTATTTATACATTTGTTATCAACTTTTATTAAGAGTGATTGAAAAATTAAATTACTGTTTAGAGCAAACGGATAAAATCGAACTATGTTGACAGTATGCAACCAAAAGGACAATTACATCAGTGATCTTAATAGATAAGGTTAAGTACCTAGCTGCATTAGAGAACAAAATGTTTCTGATTTCATATATGCATATGAAGTCAGCGCTGGCAAGCTGTTGATAAATAACTTCGGCAACTTAGAGGAGGTATATCCAAGGCACGCGTTTTTGGAGGAACTTTTATAGTTTGAATTAAGCCCAAATAGAAGAAAAGGAGGTACATTATTTGAAATATTCCTGGACATTTAGAGAGATAAACTCTCTCAAAATGTCAAGAGCAGAGCAACTTGAAAAAGCATTATATATTTTGTTGTGGAGCACCCCTCAATCTTTGCATCGAGTCTTAAGAAAATTCTACAAGACGATATTTGGAACGGAGCTATGAACCTCATGTCCATAAAAGTTACCGAACACGAACTTAATACTTGACAGGGACCATGATTTAGCTATAGATGTCGATCCTCTTTTGAAGGTTATTATTTCTTTAGAGTGGGATCGAGATGCAGATAAGATTTTTTGTCATTTAACCAATTTGATTCCGATATACCCATTCTTTTCCAGGTAATTCCTAAAATTTCCACACTTTGTTTAACAGAGCAACTTTTAATGATGAAGTCATTCAAAGGATTCTTCTAACCTAATTGAAAAATTGAAGTTCTTTGTTTGCTTATCTTCAGCCCAGACCGCTTTTCAAGTTTTTGAAGTGACCCAAAGTTCCTTTAATTCTCTTCACTAAATTTTCTTCAGAAAACGCTTCAATAATCAAAGAAACTTCGTTTGCATACAAATACAATATTTGCATGTAGACCCAAGATGCCTCCGTACTTTTTCAAGATGAATACGCTCAGTTCAACAATTCTTGTAATAAATAAGAGTGGGGATAAAAGGAAGCCTTGAAGACTATTTTTTTCTAAGATATTAGGGTCGCTTTCAACTTCTACATGGGAATTGTGGAGATGTAATTGTACAGGAAGGCTCAAATAGGTTTAAGATATTTTTTCTAATAATTTTCCTGATTGCTCTAAAAATATGCCGAGGCTCTTGTGCCAAAGTTTTTCTAAAATCGACTGCGATGATAGTTTTAATCGTATCTATTTTAGCTAAAAGGTTAATAGCTGTTTCTATATTTGCTTGAAAAAGTACTTTCGGAAAGGTTAATGGGATGACTTGAAATAGTATTACTTCCTCATTCTCCACTGCAATGTTATTTGATTTCTCTATTAAATAACACACCTTGAGTTCAGTCAGTTCCTCATATATGACTTTTATTATTTTCAATTGCAACTTCTACGGAAATGTATTTTTCATTTGCTTCTTCAGTTTCTTCTGCAAAATGGAATTGAGAAGATCATTCAACGTTCATAACTTTATGAAATACATTCCAACACCAAGCTGTTAATTTCCTTCTCACATTTTTTTCAGCATAATTATAAGCTCTCAGATATTCTTCTTGTTATATATCAACCATGGTAGTATGGCCTCGACCAAAACAATTTTGACCGTGTAACCTGGCGCCCTTGAACTTGAGTCTCACTATGCAACCTTGAATAGGTGCTGTGTGTGGTGCCATGGAAGGATTTGCCATTAATTCAACAATGTAATCTCCGTCCCTTCACAAGTCCTTTTTAATGCTTGCTTCCTTTCGGTCTCTTTGTTAGTAAGGCTTTTCTTCGAATAACGTTTTACTACTACTCCTAAGTGTTTGAACCAATAATGAGCCGTAACTTCATCGATTCGTTTAAACGTATTCACCATCGTTCTTGTGACTTTCCTTTCGTTATCCGAACTAATTTTATTATGTTCTTAGTCTTGCGTTTATCTTAAAGGGATGCACCCTCTTCCGATCATCTATTCTATTCTAAATGTCAATTGGGTACTTCAAGTAAATAGCCACCTGATTTAAACCAAATTTATGATTTGCCCCTACAATTGCGTGGGTTTTTTTTACTCATAGAGTACAGCTATGTCATAAATATCTCAATGTTTCAACCCCCCTCCATACGAAATGATTCATCCTGATCATCTCCAATAATATTAACAAACACATCACAATTAAATTTACGACCCCAATTCAAACCCCTCCTCTCACTTAGTGTCCCCTTCTTTCTTCCTTTCTTAGGAGGGCGTAGAGTTGCCCTTTCAGGAGGTTTATCATCAGAGATAGAGGAAAGATGGTGCGTGTTGAAACGTGATTGGTCAAAAAGAAGGGGAAATGAAATAAAAAAAACAGTTGATGAAATAGTATAAAATATCACTTCACTCACGGCTGTTGAGGAGTGAACATCAATTCGGAAAGAAGAAATTCACCATTAAAACTAATCATTGTCTCTTCTTAATGGGTCCATGACGTCATTGTCGCATCTTTTGAATGGACTTCTCTCATTCCACTTATTGATATTATTTGATTAAAGCAACTGCTCGTATAAAAGAAACGACAATGTTTGCTCATATCTGTCATAAATAAATTATAACTATCTGACGTAGAAAAATAAACAAAGCAGTGTTATCAAATGAAAAAAAGTTTTTTATTACTGAGTTGGCGAGAACAACCTTTTCTCTTTACTTATTTATCACTGATAAATTATTAAGCAGCGACTTGACATTTTAAAGGAAGATCTTCTCTCACCTTTAGGATGACATATAGACATGAGATATAAATATGGTTTTTTTTCTCCTAAGGAGATGACTGGGAAGGATGCAAAACAGAATTCGAAGTTCCAGATAAATTGTATATCCACTAAAGAGAAAGCGGCCAACGTGAGAAATATATACTACTAGAAGATATATGTACTTCCAAGGGAGATACCATCTGAGTGTTCCATCATGGACTAAGAAATGGAGGAGAATATTACACAATAGAGATCCAATACGACCTAGAAACTCTCAAAAGATACGACACATTCACGGAAGATCTAGAGTGATGTCCACTACGGAAATAACCCAAAGCCCTCATTCTTCATTCGGTAACAGCCAGGGAATGTCCCTTACTGCCTCTGCATGTGAAAGTCTGATACTTTATCCCTTACGTGTTTAGCGGTTTGAGAGATCTGAAGAAAGGTATCACTATCTGGTTTTCTTGATCACTCGCCGGTTGATCATTTAGTCCAGTTATTCTATGGTATATGCTCATTGACGATAATTAGAGCCTCACCTTTGCTATAAAATATTTATTAGAAGATGCCTTAAGCACTATTAGTGTTGAGAAGGTTATTGAAAAACTTACAATAATAACTAGTCTGTCCCGACGAGAGATGTGAGAGTTTTCTAAAAAAGGTCAGTCGTTTGGTTTTCGTTGTGGATGCAAACCCGTATCTTGGTGTGAGTATAGGAAAAAACAAATTGGGCGTCTCCTCGGCATTCGATCTTGCTGATTACGTCCCTCGTGGACTCTCAATCCGTACTTTACAGTCATCCTCAAAGCCGATTATCGCACATACTTCCTCCGTTAGGACTGCTTCGATGTACATTTATACTTCCAGATGAAATATGACGAGATAATTATCTGCCTTCTTCATTCACTTTCGTTGTCAAGTCTGCCACAATATTCTGAGAGAATTTATATATTTGAGAATAATAATAATTGAGAACCAGGAATGACAAAGAAATCATTGAACTACTTACAATAAGAGCAAGTCAGATCCGACGAGAGATGAGATAGTTCCTCTCGTCAACGAGTCCTATGGAATAAGCGACTCTGGACACAAGAGGTTACTCCGTTCTTTCTCCAGAACAGAAGAACTCAGGCACCTTATTTGGAAATATATATATAATTTATTTCGATCAAAATATCATAGTAACTTACATGACGTAGTACAAGTATATTTTTTATTTGGATAATCGACAATTAAAAGATGTTTCTCTTTTATTAAAGGGAATAAGCCCTCTATGTATCTATATCTCCCGACCGATTTATTCATCAACATGGAAACGGAGGACATAATCACTAGCATTCGAGGAATGTAATGTTATAGAACCTTTTTATCACTTTTCTCTTGTTGCTCCTGAATTTTATTGGAAAACTTATATTTTATCAATATCCAATAATGGTGATCGATTTTTATTATATAGGTATTGAAATAAAAGTTTATCAAAAACATTCAAATTTGTTCGTCTTTTTCCAGACTTTTGCTTTTGGTAAAGTACGTAATTAAGGAATTAGGCCAAAGTTTGTCAATCTTTAGGTGAAGAGGGGAAAGATTTCGTGCATAAAAAAGTAAATGGCTATTTAAAAAGAGTAATGGATAACATTTTAGTCTTCGGGGGAGAGGGTGCAATTAATTTCGAAAATAACCGTCTGAACCACAGAAGGAACTAGAACCTTCAGAGAAATTCCCGGAGGAAGTGAATACAAGGATATAGAAGAACATAACAAGAAGGGATGACCGGAAAGCCCAGAAGCCTCAAGACGAGGAGACCACGACGGATTCAAGCGAAGATTTGAGTCCTGAAGATGATACTGCTCTTTTGAAATCTACCATTCGCAAATAGTCACACAAAAGAAAAGACAGATTGTCATCAGGCGGAGATAAGGACAGCGATAGTAGAAGTCAAAGGACGTCTCTCAATAGGTAATGAATTTTGATATCATACATATGAATGCTAACGGGCTTTCGTCCAGTAAGAAGAAGGGAAGCTAATTAAATACTTACATGTCCTCAACTACCCTGACATAATGCTAATATCAGATACACGACTGAAGAGAAAATGAAGACTGGTCCTTTTTATCCCAAACATACAAAGCTATGACATCAAACGCAAAAGTAAGCAACGTTAGTTACCCATCAAGAGGAGTAGCAATTCTAGCTCGCCCGTATTTTAACATTTAAAAATATTCTCAGATGATGAAGGAAACATTTTAATTGCTCATTTACATCATTCTGATACGGACTACTATTTTTTAAGCTTGTATGTACCTTCTGGAGACAAATTATTTTAGATACATACCTTAGAGCTTTTAACATTCAACCAGAGAGGGATAATGTAATAGTTGCCGGGGACTTCAACGTTGCAGAACAAAAAGGCAGGGACTTCACATCTTCCTCTGGATTAACTAATACATCCGAGCTCATAAAATGGAAAAATAGGAACTGCATGAACGACTTAGTAGAAGTTCTTAAGAAATTCGAACCTACCTTTATCACAAGAACAAGAAATATATATCGATGAGCAGGATTGATCATACTTACGTATCCAACACTCTTTTAAATTTTAAACTCAGACTAACACAATAACCTCAAACGGACTATCGGATCACTTCTTTCTTCAAGCTAAATTTACGTAGGCAGTCCCACATATGAAGAACCATTCATGGGAACTCAATAGCGAACTATTAAAAATACCTCCTGTGATAAATGCCTTAACGAAGGAATCGACGATATTTAGAAATGACATTAATGCCGGTTAGACAGCTAGACAAGCCCTGAACAAATTTTATAAATCAGCCAAAATAATTTTAAAAACAATTGGAAAACAGGAAGCTCGGGAAAAAAGTTTTAGAGAAAAGAAAATCCGAACCATTTTAGAAAATTCAAAAGGTACCAACCTACAAGAACAGCTCGACGAACTTATGGAATATAAAATTCAAGGAGCAAGAGTGAGGACTAGAATGCTCAACAAAAGAATCAAGTCTAATAACTTATGCTTATTGAAATACTTGGGAGACAAAGAAAGGGAGAACGATTACAGAAGAACTCAATATGAACGGCCAAAAAGTTACAGTGCCAGAAAGAATTGCGAATATGGTAAAAAAAATTACCAAGACCTTTACCTATCGAAAGAGCCTGTACTCATTTACGACAAAGCATACGATTGCTTGACAAGGAAGAAAAGCATGTCTAGAAGAAATGCTCGTAATGAAGGAAACCGCTCATGGAAAGGAGGTTGGCGAAGAAGATATATCCGAACAGAGTGTTAACTTTAGCCTAGCCATAAAACCTGTTGAAAACAAAGTGAAGAACCATGCAACACATGAATCAGGAGAGAGAGTCGCACTTAAAGAGGAGACTTAAATAAAATACAAATTCAATGCAGCAAAGTTGAAGAGACCATCGAAGAAATGATACCGAAATTGTCTCGGGTGAAGCGAAAGGAGAAGAAAGCAAGACAAGAATTCAAAATTTACGTGCAGATTGGAAAGTCTTTATGTCCAAAAATTGGAACCTAAACATACAAAGAAGAATTCAAAAGAAAACTTCGGGAGCCCAGAGGATCAGGATAATAAAAGATGCAGAAGGACTAGTCTACAAGACAAAACAGAAAAGATTGATTTGAAATAAAAATTAATGAAAATGGTCCAAATCATGCATATTCTTCAAAAAGTTATGTCTATATGAAGGCATTATCTTTTTTATCAAGATTTTTAACACTTCGTACTCATTGAATAGCTTTATTTATAAATCTTTTCAAATATCATTTTCCCCTTATGTTATGTTTTAAATTATATTTATATATATATAGTTCTAAATACGGACATTTGCTTTTATTTTAATTTCCTATTATCTCTCATACCCTAAATTATTT
Organism: Caligus rogercresseyi; assembly: GCA_013387185.1. NCBI lineage: Eukaryota > Metazoa > Arthropoda > Copepoda > Siphonostomatoida > Caligidae > Caligus > Caligus rogercresseyi. Next base: position 26,691,390 of record CP045897.1, read on the forward strand.
TATTTAGATCATGCATTGCATAGCGAATTTTTTAATTTTATTTATCCCTTTCACAATTCCTATTATATCCCACTCTATTTTTTGTATTCAAAAGTAATTTAATTTTTTCTAGGTTGATGGCTCGTGCAATACACAATATGCTTAGTCAAAATAGTGTAAAAATTGTCTCTGCTAATGGCAATTCAATTTCAAATATAGAAAAAGAAATGACACGATTATACCTTACTTTTACATAATCCGGTTATAATATCAATGTATATGTGACACCTGTATCACAACTATGGTCCCAGACAGTTATTTTCCCAGAATATATGTAGGATACGTTTTAATTTCTACATGTAAGAAAATGCAGAACACTCATCAAGGGGAATTCTCATTGCATTAAAAAAAGATTACAACCCAAGACCAAACTGGCAATTTGGATGTGGTAGAATTTATCTGAAGGGATGAAAGTAAATTGATATAGGGCCCAAACGAAGGTTATTCTTCTTTTTTAGTCTATTGATGACCATTTTATCTATTGCCCGGGATGAAAATACAGAATACATCCTCCTTGGCGATTTAAATTTTGCATTAAAGCATAAAAGACTCATGGGTTACATTAAGAAAACAATAGACGCTCTACAACTAAATTCAATTAGATTGTAACAAGAGAAGCCTCATGGATATTGCAGTAAGAATCCTAACCATACCTTTTTTATCAAAAGGAACGGTAGTGTTGTAAAAAGTTCTGGACTCGATTATATATTTGTTACCACGGGTTTAATTTCTAATACAACTGAGTTTAGAACTCTGTCAGAACTCTAATCCGATCACCATGCTTTACTGACAATTTTAGAACTCCAAAGAAGCACGAGAAGAGTAGTGGGAAGTTAAAGGTAAGTTTGCTAGATGATGATGTAATAAGTTTGAGAGTTAGGGACATCATTAATGGAGTCACAACTAATTTCCTTGAGCTCATTTTGGATCGTTCTAGACAAGAGCTAATAAAGACAAAATTTGGGCTGCTGCACAGCGAGTTGTCTGGAGGTTTGTTCCAAAATTTCAAGGCGACTCTACCGTAGATATCATTCGTAACAATTGCGTAAAAAGTTATTTTCAAAAATCTCAGTAGCCCAATTAGTTAGAAGAAGAAGCCATCAACAATATTTTTTTATCATTCGTAATATAGCAAGTTCAGATAATTTTATAGATGGGAGATTTAGATTTTGTCTCTTAAAAGCAGCCCGTGAACACAAGCCACCATGTCCGTGGCATCTTAAACTAGCACAGAAGGAAGCTAATTCCATTGTTAGCACTCATATAAATAGTGTGCCTCCCTGAGAAATGGAGGAATAAATTTTGCATTCTTTGACAGGAATCCATGATGGAAAGAAATTACAGCGCAGTTGCAGATATCTGGTAACTGTATCTATTTCTCAAATCATTGTATAAACTGTGGCAAACTGTACAATACCGGACTACACGCTTTTGTGGATTGTCCGTAAGTATCCATCCTCAACAAGTTTGTGGTTCTTAATGTGAGAGCCTGGATAAAGTGGAGACAATTATGTGAGAGGATTGTTTTATTTGGATTGGCGAAGAAAACTGGGCTCCAGACACCCAAGGCAAAGTCGATTGGATTCGCCATTCTCAACTCGAAGGCGTGGATTGCCAACTGCATCACAAACAACAGAGTTGTGAAGAACGACGATTTGAGGAAATAATAATATCAGCTGCAGCACGTTATTCTACCCTGGCACTCAAAGTACCTTCCCTTTTAGACGATTCCTGGACCAGCGCCGCCAGCATTGTAAAGTTTTACCCATCAGCATCAAGTCACTATTTGAGTTCATCAAAAAATTATGTAATTTTATAATAATCACTGACATGTATTTGTTATCTGTTCTTAATAGTGTTTTATAGTCCGATAATGTCTTTGTTCAGAGTTTTATTATAAACTATAATGTTTATTTTATCTTTATTCATGTATATATGTCCATTTATATGTATATGTCCTCTCTGAACAAATAGAGGAGGAAAAAAATAAAGACAGAAGTTCGATTAAACGAGCAGAGGAAGAAGATGACAGAGGAAAAGAGCAGACATATGAACCAAAAAAGAAATGAAAAATCCCATGAAACTGAACCGGAAATATAGAACTAGCAAAAATCAAAGGCCATCTAATCAGAGCAGGTCTTTCCCCAGATTAGTAGGGATATAATAATACAAAAAACTAAAAATGATGATATAGAAATATGAAAAGAAAAACATCAACGTTCTCATGGACGATAATGATGAGGAGGTAACTGACAACCAAAAAATGGTAAAAATAACATGTATTTCAAAGACTATTCAAATGTCCGTCCGATGGAGATTACCCTACAGGAAAATGTATTGCCCACTAATTTATTTAAATCTTAGTTTCGAAAACAGTCACGAAACAAAACAAACTTAAAATTACCTCAAGAGACAGATTTGTCTACAAATGTATTAGATCGATACATCAGCTTGGAAAAAATTTAGAAGTATATTTTATCTTACAATAAAAAATCTCCAGGAACGTATGGATTTCCGATTAAAAATTCAGAAGTTTTATGATCTTTTATCTCCAATTTTACAATCATATATAAATAACAATTCAAATGGATGCTTTGACGATTACATTATCAAGGAATTCTTACACTGATTCCTAGTTCACAAAGAACCACGCTACATACAAAACTCAGACCATTACAATGCTAAAAGTATCTTTAATTTTTTTTAGTGGAATTTTACAATGTATTTAAACCTATTTTACCGTCAACTTTACATAAGATGCAAAGGCTTCATAAAAGAAGGCAAATGGAAGAAAAAAATATGGATACCTTATCGGAAGCTAATCAGCGTAGTGATAAAATTGTCATTATGACTATCGACTTCCAGAGAGCCTGCGATTCCATTTCTCATCAATATAATTTTACACTATTAATTTGATTAAGTGTTTTAGCCAAAAAATATACAGATGATTATTACTAGTCTCCGCAATGCTTACACAAAATCAATGTGAAAATAACAATTTCCATATTTTAAAGGATGAGTTAAGAACGATGCACCCACCGTTTGACCTCACACTATACAAAGGTTCCACTGCCTATGTTCCAAGACAATAAAAATGCAGTCCTGACTAGGCTGTCAGGAAATCTGGTAAATACCTTCTATTGTCTGGGGGCATAAAACTACCTTTAACGCATATAGTGCATATTTGACATTTTCTGCTTATTTAATCGCTTTTTGACAAAATTTTGAGGTAACATAATAATATATATTATATTACACAATCCAATTAGCTCCTTTATAAATGGACTCGTACACAGTCTGAAGCAGTTGTACTTGCAATCAATCAGGAAAATACCTATCCATTTATATCTTTCCTCTTTTCATACAGCTCACCCTCCTACAGTTGTCAACAACATACTTTAGTTACGACCGATATTCAGCGTCCACATTCGACATTCCCTAGTCCGTTGATTTCCATTCGTTGAAGTGGAATTTGGAGGGAAGACTGTTTGGAAATACCAAGGCGACACAAAAAGCCTTTTTTGCATGCTCTGTTCCACATCCTGTCCGCCCCCGCCGCTGCACCGTGTCTCAGCACACTGAAACCAAACCACAAGAAGAAACAGCAAAGATGCAAAAGGATAAGAAGGACACTGTATTGGTTCAGTGTTCCCATCTCCAGCTCTCTTGACGATGACCTGCTAAGACAGTGACTCCGTTCACCCATGAACCTATCCAAATGGCTTGTGGAGTGCAACATTACCAATTGCTAAGTCTGAATGTCGTGCATTCCAGGCCTTCATTGAAAGGTACGCCACGACCATGTCCAAGTAGGTAGTCTCTGTCACACGCAATGGAGAAAGCAAGCAAGTCAATATGAATAGGTGAAGGAACGGCTCCAGGATCATAGGTTTTTTTTTCTTGTGGATGAGACCAACGTACCGATGTGGCATAGCCATGACTGCAGTCCTCTCTGGGGCCCCTCGATGGACGCTTCAAGATTGACCCTTCCTGTTGGACCTGCTAACATCCATGCTGCCAAAAACAAAAATTCAACAGACCGTGACAGAGCACTCTTCAGGTGTTTGGTGAAGATTTTGACTACAAAGTCTACACCTGCTCGATCACGGATGGAGCAACTTACTGTCTGAAGGCCGGGCGGGTTTTGAAGGAACTCTTCCCCAACATGATACATGTCACCTGCACCTGTCCACGTCTCTCAACAGGGTGGCTGAATTGGTTCGTTACGAATTTCCTCTAGGGATGAACTGATCTCTTAGATCAAAAGGTGTTTGTCAAGCACCTCGACGCAAAAATATCCTTGCCGCTCCGGCAAGTTCCTCCTGTCCCAGAGCCTGCCTGACCAGGTGAGGAACTTGGCTCGAAACGGAATTCTACTACTGTTACCATTTCAAGGGGATTCGAGACTTCATAGAATCTCTCAATGACGACGCTTGGCAATCGTAAAGACACAAAAACTGTCAAAGACCCAAACTGCCGGGTCACTGGCATTTATCAAGGACAACTTACTCACTGGTACGCGCCATTTCACAGCTGCAATGAGCGCCTTCTACTGACCTCGAGCATTGAAATCCTTGCGAGGGTGCAATATAGCGACCTTGAGCCCTTTGCCAGCAAGTTGAATATATCTTTGAGAAGAACCCGGACTTCGAAAAAATTAAATTCTACTCCAGAATTCTGAAGAGAGAGACATTGGGATTTCTAAGATGATCCTAATTGCCATTCCGCCCTCTTCTCGTGCGCTCCAATTACATCTGTGGACTGCGAAAGGGTCTTCTCCAATAAAGTCCTCTTTTGTCTGACCAGCGAAACCAGTCCTGACGAGAAGCATGTTAAAGATATGCTCATTCTTCAGTGGAACAATAATTAATGACATAATTTTTATTTATATAAAATATACACTATTTTTCCCCATATTAAGGCGTTTTATTTAACCTTTTATATTCGCATATTTAGTCATTTTTTGCTGCATATTTTCTGGGCATATAGGGCATTGTTTTTGTTCCAAATTTCAACACCCAGGTCATGACGTCCCAGATTTGATCCGATCCTAACATCCAAACAGGCTTACCTCAATACAGGATCTGTATGGACTGTATTATTTAGGTGAGAAACAAGATGTGTGTGCGGGAAAGCAAAGAAAAAAACCAATTACCCATGTCTTCAGAGACTGTAAAGAGATCAGCAGGCTTTGGGGAGGAGTACACAAACCCTTTGAAGAACGTGTGGGGAGACAATCAACGCGGGATGAGAAGCTCTACGGTTTTCTTCCCAAGTTGAAAATTTTCAAAACCGCTTTCCAACGTGTTTGCCAAAATTCAAACCCTGATAGCTTATTCATAATTTTACAAAATAAAGTTATCGAACTCAATTGCCAACGTTGCTTTAAATTAATTAATTTTTTAGAATGTTTTTGATGTTATTTTTAAAGATCACTGTCCTTTTAATGATTTTGAATGTCTGTATTTTTATCTGTTTTATGTTTGGTTGTTTGAAAGCTTTATTTTATTTGGTATATTTTGCCTTTGTATTATTATGTACTATGTTCGTTTTTAGTTTTCTCTCTGTTATGATTTAAATAAGGGAGAAATGAAATATATTGATTAAAAAAAAAAAAATTTCCATATTGAAGAGGCTGCCGTCCAGAGGACGGATCCCAATTTTTATAATGTCAATAAATTAATTAATTAGATAAATTGATACCCCCCGACATAAAAGTATACCAAAAATATAGACAAATGTACAAAAGACTTCACATACAAATTTAAAAATTGTATATGAAGTCAAGGTACTCATTGTTACGACATTCATGGGGAATTATACATTAATATCAACAAAGAATGAAATTGTAGAAAAGTTATGACTTTCTCAAGTAGATATACAAATATTTTTAGGTTGAATTCAAATATGGAACTCCTTGATTTTACGAAAAGTAATTCATCTCCTTAGATGACTCCGTTTTTGATAATTTATGAATTTTAATAGACAAATTGTGCCACAATTTTATTAATATATGAAAGAAGTAAAATTATAACTTGGGCCCGCAAAAACTCTTTGAAGAACTTAGGAAAACTTGATTTAATAAATTTCAGGATCTTCTGGAAACGCTCTTCTTTTTATGGTATACGATACTTTTAAAATGCGAATCCCCCTGTTCAATTTGTGAATTGTCCTTTCAACTTATATCTCTTTTTAATAATAAATTTACAAAAACTCAAATAATAGACTCTAAACTTATGTCAAAATATAGATCTGAAATTAAAAGACGAGAGAAAAGTACAAAGAAAAGGCTCCCGTCACCAAATACTAAAATATCTGTGAGTCAAAAGCTTAATTTATCAAAGGTATTGGATTTAATTATAAAATAATAACAAATATTTTAACATAGAGAACCACTCGTCCATTTTGTATTAAAATAACGAGTAATGTTCGAAATACTGTGACGATTAAAGTTCATTCAGAATAGGTGCATTGCTAAGGCCTCAAAACTATGCTTTTATAGATGAAGGTTCACACGAAAGGATATTATTTTTGTTTAACAAAAGTCCAATATGGTTGTACAAATTGAAGTGCACGCAAACACCCTTATCGTCCAATTTAGAAAACTTTACTAACAAATTAATTGATAAACCCTTCACATACTTTGTTAGACATTTCTTTAAATTAAAATTGTAAGGGTGCTGTAAATGTTCACTCTTTCAGCTAAATAAGTAATTTGTTTGTGCTTTTATCATGTTTCCCAGCTCGTTTTGTGAAAGTCTTGTATGAAAAAGAAATAAAGAAATTGATTTTTTGTATCTCGGCACAAAAATCAACGGACGAAAAAATATTAACACAGTACGTGAGACAGTTCATTTAAAAATATATATTTCCTCGGATTGTAATTTCGAGTTTATATATCCATATTTTTAATCTCATGATTAAGTTGCAACAACATTTTTCATCGACCAATGATTAATTGAATGACGCTTTTTTTATAAGCATTTGACAAATGCCTCAGTAAGATTTTTCTCTTTGGTACCCGTCCTTGACTGCTTTCTTTTATTTTGTTGTCGCATAAAGTATTTACTAGTTTTTTTTTTAACTACTGCCATCAAAATTCTACACAAGGAATCCCATTTCGTACCCCCATGTGGTCCATTCACACCCTTTTACATTGCATGGGGAACACTCTCCAAAAATAGAATTAAGACAACATAAACGTTTACCTGAAATCAATCGACGCCGAGACCTTGTTAAAAAAGAATGGCAAGACTTGCTGTAGAGGACCAGGGTCTTCTGTGGTTGGAAGAAAGCGATAAAAACTCCATATACCAACTCAAGTCAAATAGGTGATGTATCGCCTTGCTACGTCTAGCCTCTTCACACACAAATCCAGGGAAAATGTTGAAGAGCCCTCTGCTATTTTTTGTACTTAGAAGACAGAAACCTCGGAACATCTCTTCTACTAGTACAACGTGTTGTCGTCCAGTAGGAAAATAGTAGAACCTTTGACGATGGGGGAGCTTCGTATTTCCCTGACGACGAAATAATAGCTGCTCGCAGCTCTCCGAAGGGTCAAAGTGATTTTCCAAGCGGACGGCATCCACACCAAGGGCATTTCTATGGGTAACCCCGCGAGAAGAAGGAATCGCCCCGTGTCCACACATATGGCTTCAATAATCAGAAGAGAAGTAGAATCTTTTGGTCAAGTCCATCTTCCAATTAAATTCTTCCTTACTTCTTTTTATTTATTTACATTATTTCCCCCCCCCTCGCCTTCAAACCATCAACTGGATCATCTCTTTTAAATCCTTATCCGACCTTATGTTCCAAGTGTTTTTTATTGTTATTAATATTGTTAGGAAAGTATTGATTAAGTTTTTAAGGATTTCTTCTTTTTTAAATCTATATTTAATTCACCAATCTCTGTCCGTCTGTATGTCGCACGCTATCTCCTCCGACATTATATGGTCAGATTTGAACTTTGAAGGTACCTATGGAATCCTTGGGTCAAGACGGACCTAATAAAACTTCAGACCTTGTTGTGATTTGAACCACCTACTATTCAAGGTAAGAGAGGAAAAAAGGGAAAAGAAAAGGAGGAGGAGAAGTTAGAGAAATAGAAAAAGAAAAAGCATCTCATGTAACTTAAAACATATTCTTTGTACAAAGTCAAACTTTTTATGAGGAATGTTTTTACAAAACAGAAGATTATTTTCTCTTTTCCCTCTTTATATTCTTTAAGGTCTGTTTCACTCAAAACTAGCTCCGAAACCTACCAATACCCGAAGGGCGAACATATGGGCGCCGTAGGCGGCCAAATATGCGAGTACTTTTAATGCACCTACCTGTTTTATGAATTTCTTAGCCCCCCCCCCCCTCCCTATTATTTTAATTGTTTAAGTCCCTTTTAATTGGTAATTGTTATCATTATCATTACATGTTCTTAGAAAAATGTTATGTAATATATATTTTAATTAAAAAAAAAAGTATTTAGCCAGGCCCTAGAATACTTTTTCTACATAACGTAAAAATAATTCATTTGACGTCATGAAATCCCCATATCATTTTTCAATTATAGGGTTAAATCTTAGAGCAAAATAGTTGTCAGTTTATCGTCGCATACAATATTGTATAAATGACCCAATCATATATGCATATCTATCGAATGAAAAATTTATTCGACAGGCAAAATCATTAAGTTATATTTTATGAAATGAGGCATAAATATGCATAGATGGCAAAACTAATGATTTTAGTCATTAGTAATCAATGGTATTCATAGGAGCACATAAATCAGTTAATCGTGTACTTCTTTGTTGTTAGGCTGATAAAAAGTACTCTTTTTACATTGATTGTTTCATCATTCCTTTCATTTTGGTTCGAGGACGCTATGAATACGATACTTCATTATTCGACAATTTATTAATCTGATTCAGTAGGTGATGGAAAAATCTACAATTTCTCATGCAAAATTTATTAAACCAAGAAGACTATCTAGCAGCCTAAATGCGACCTCCTAGACTGATATCAGCAATGAATGAATCTTCCAAATTCTATATCTCTTTATATTTTAGATCGTCTTGGATTTTGAACGATAAAACATGGTGGCGGCTTTGGTGCTTCTTCATGAATTCTCGGCGTTAACGATGGAATAAATTCAAAATTATGCACAAATAATTTCTTTTGACCTAAACATTATTTTTCTGCATAAATCGGCATTCCTTTTTGAGCAGCATATTTAATTATGAAAAAATTTCAAAAACCGCTACAAATTGAAAGTGTCTTCAATTATAAATGTTGAGGGCATAAGTTCAATTCCCGAGACGAAATTCAACTTTGACATGACTCTTTCCAAATTTCAAGCTTCAGTGGACTAATTTGAATGATTTAAGTCATATTCTTGTCCACATTGATGCCATTATATCCAAACATATAGACAAAAAATGTGTTATTTCCTTGTGTCTTTTTTACCTAATAAAGTGCATTAATGAAAGAGAAAGACAAGAGGATTTTT